>VXBW01002954.1:0-84171 GCA_013400375.1 Thinocorus orbignyianus
AATTCGTATGACTGTTATCAGCCTGCTTACAGAATTTTCTTCTTGCATTTTCAAAGAGGTTCTTTATGCCTCATTGTAAATAGCTACATAACAAGGTAGGGTACAAGTTTCAACCCAAGGCCATATACGCTGATGATGGCAGTGAAAACTGGAAATAGTACATACTGAAGAGTGAAAGGAGGAAGGAATATTGTCAGTCAAAATGCTGATTATCTGCCAAATATTAAAATAGACATTTGATGATCCTCTGTGCATTGTTTAATATTAAGTCCAACACGATGAATAAAGTGCAGAAACTGTGCAGTAAGAAGACTTTAACAAGTTCTTGAGAGTCCTCTCTGTTGCCTAAACCTTAATATTTAGTCCACAAGATCTGCAGTATAGAATGCTGAAATAATTACAGAATTAATTTATTAATACCTTTTATATCAGTGATTGAAAGCACTTTACAGCAACACAGGAATGTTAAAAGGCATTCATTACTTTGGATATATATAAGTAAACACACAAACAAAAAGTGGGCTGAACACTGTCTCCAATCCATACCACACCTACTTCAGAATGACCAATTGGGATAACGCATCACAAGCATCGTGAAAAAAACCCCATCCCATCGCATGTATGCCAGATCCCTCCATCTGCCTGAATATTAGAAGCAAATTATGAATACTTTGTCTTTCTTCTTACCAGTGGTATAGATGAGTGAAGAAAATTATTTGCCAAAGACAGGATTTGTCCTAGAATAGCTCAGAAATTATTGATGGACAATCTTAGTAGCAATTCCATTTTAATTCTGTCTGCATGAACACCTGATGCCTATTCTTAAGCCCAAGTACAATTGATACGATTCACAAAGAGTAATTTTGAAGATCCTGTGGAACTGATGCATGACTTTCCAATATGTCAGTGGTGTCTTCTCAACAGTTACCAAAGAGACATACTCCCTTTTTATGAGAATTTTTCTTCACACTGAGAATATTTTCTTGTACTTCTGTATGGTAAAGAAGAAAACCTCAGCAAAATGACTGATACTTTTCTTACTCAGAGGCAAGTTCAGTGCTGTCTATCGAAGACTTCTTGTACTGCTTCCCCAGGGAACATTGCATTTGCTTTAAGATAGTGATCTTCTGGCACTTGACCAAGATTTCTAAAAGTGCATTTCTTGTCAGGAGATCATAACATTCCTCCAAAGCTGAGTTCTGCAGGCATGATGAGACTGTCAGTTGCAAGGGTCAACCCCCTAAAACAACGAACAGAAAAAACAAGACTATGAAATTCCTTCCCAGAGAATGCAACAATTCCTTCAGAGACTTCATCTCTTACTCTTACTTCCCTCCAAAAATGCAAACATCAAGAAAAAAGCAGATGTCTCTTCTCTGCTTTCTGTGCCCCCTCTCACTACTCACCCCAAATTTGGGAGAATCAATTGGGAGGTACCCAATTCAAGCTATGACAGATTAAGTAGTAGATGGAGTACACGATGTGTTCCAGAATTGATATACCAGGCCTCTACATAAGTAGAACCTCATTCTTAAATCAAGGAATTCCATTGTTTTCTTTCTATAGTAGTATGATCTGCCAAGAGATTCAGTCTTTCAGATAGGTATGTCCTTAGTTATGCTTAAGAAACTCCTTGAGCATATCACCTAACTTGAATATTTAGAGAAAAATACAACTTTATTTGGGAAATTAAGAACTGTATGTATTGAGTGACAAAAAGTTTGGATCATCTGAAGAGAGCAACAAGTGTGTTTCTTAATCTTGATTAAAGTCTGAACTGGAAGGGAAAGGGAAGATTGGTGCTATTTTCTCAATAATGCAATAAATAGGAAACAAAAACCTACTTCACAAAGGGAAAAGAATGGATGTATTTGTAGAATATCAGTTTAAAATGGGCTGCATCTATTTCTGCTGCAGATCATTGGCCCCTGCGATGCCCACTGGCATGGATATCTTAGATGCTGTGGGAGCTCAATGTCAGAGAATGTCATGAAGTTGCTGTCAGAATCCTCTCTCTCGGCCATATACTGACTTCGTGCACAGAGCCACATTTTCCCACCTCAAAGTGAGCATACTTTTACCACCTCAGGCTTTTTCTGGGTTTTGCCAGCTGAATTTCCCCAGGCTCTTTCAGGCAGTCACATTTCCCAGCACAATTCTGCCTGCATTCCCTATCCTGTAATTAATTTTTGCTATTTATCTGATTGTCATTATATTGCTGGCTAGTTTAATGTAGAGACAACGTGACCATATTCACTCCTTTATTAAATAATTTATTAATAAGCTCAGGAGGCTGCTCAGATGACTCAAATGAACTTTATTAGCATAGTGTGAATAATTCAGCACTTTCTACAAAAAGAAAAGGCCTTAGGAAATACAAAATAAGGACTCTATCTTGCCAACTTTGCCAGCTAGGCTTTTCCTGGAGTCGAAGTACACTGGTCTGCTGCCAAAGTCCATCCCCATGAGGAGGCTTTCAGGCTTACTTTTCATAGGACAGCATATTTTCAGACACAAAACCTAAAAGTTTTAAAAAATTATTAGGAAATCCAATAACGGTGATTTCTTAGATAAGTTTCTTCCATACAAGTAATAACTGATTGAGACTACCTGTCTTTAGAAATTTCTAAAATACCTATCAAGTCAATATTATAATTAATTTCCCAGTCTAAACCAGTAAATTAACCTACCTTTATGCATGTGTGACTGAAACTTGAGTAAAGTTTTGACTCCAAACTCAGGATGGTGGGTGTGTTCAGGAGTAGAGTCTTGGTTATATTTTGCAATGATTGTAATCTTGAAGAGATTATACAATTATAACTCAAAAATGCTGTATATGCAGTGGGATTTTGCACAAAGGACTTCTATGTTATGATATGTTTTCACAACAAATAGAGGAAGCAAAGGAGATCTTTCAGGGATCTATCTGGCATAAGAGAAATTCTTCTTTAATAGGGATACCTACTATTCTTGGGGATTTTATCCTCTGCCTGTCTCTTCCAGAAGGAGTATGCTTGCTGTCAGCAGGAGGTATTACTCATATGTTCTCACAGGAGAGAAAAGATACATAGAGGAGGAAGATGGCATAGTGTTAGGTTTAACTTTGTGGATATCCTAAGATGCTGCAGAGCTTTGCAACCTTTGATGTGACCATGATCTTTTTGAAGTCAGTGGCACAGAACTGTCTTAGGCTCCAATGGATATCAGGGAGTGCATTAACAGATGCCTTCATTCTGCCTGTGGAAAACAACCCTGGTTCAAACCTCCTGGAGTACAGATTCTCCCTGCTTTTATTGTACAATCACACACAAACAGGCCCACCAGGCTGGAGGAATAAGTACATTTTGGCAAAAGGGCATAGAGAAAGGGGATCTGGTCATCCCAAACATGAATCTGTCACCTTTCAGATTGCTTCCATGCTCAGTTGCTTCCTTTTCTGCCTCAGCTCTTCCCTCTTAAAACTGAGAATAAATATATGGGCTCCCAGTTACCTCTCAAGAGTAGTAAGGATTAATTAACTCACGTTTGTACACTGCTTTGAATGCGTAATGAGCACAATTGTTTATTCTTACAATTTAAGACTTCTGGACTTGAAGATTAGGGCCCTGTGTACACTGATTTCTGTGATTTCCATTTTTATAGTTGTCAGTTGCTATTAAAAATATGCATAACTTATTAGAGCTACTTTCACCAAGGAAATGGTGACAAGCTGTTATACAGGTAATAAGGCAACATACACTTCTGTTTTACTAGTCACTCATCCCCCTTTTTTTTGCTCCCTTGCCAAAGACTTTTTTATGCCATGCCTGGGAAAAGGCAGGCACCACTGGTCGGATTCCCTTTGTCTCATTCTTTCTCTGCTAGGAAGGCCACAAGTTCACATTTTAAGAGACATCCTCTGAGATTCATGTGTGTGGTGATTTCTATAAAGCAGCTGGAAGTACATTTTTTATGACAATATCTGATTTTGTTTACAAAGGCCAAGCCCAATTCTATTATAAATCTCTAGGGGAAATGCTTTTAACTTCTATTCAATTAGTTCAAAATACCGAGGCAGTAAAAACAGCTTGCTTAGATGTCCATTGTAAAAGCAGTGATTTATAGTGTCAGTTACTCTAATGATAGCTTTATAGGATTAAATTATTTATTGCTAGGAATTCAAGAAAACTAAAACTAAATGCAGAACCAATCATCCTGCTATTTATGTTTCTTTGGAAAGGAGGATCACCAGTTTTTCTCGCCTCTTCTTCATTGTTTCATACCGTATAACTAAATTTTGGTAATTGAAATATATGTCAGTGATGGAAAATTGTAAGTTGCAAACCAGCTCCTTCTGGAAGAATGTACAAATAGACCAACCTTCTCCTATTTATTATGGTCTTGTTTCTTCAAAATTTGCAAAGAGCAGTCTTGAAAAGGTCTTCTTTCATCCTCCCCAAGATTATCTAAGATGAAGACTTCACCTGGCTCCTTCTTAAATTGGTGACAAAAGTTCAACAACTAGCACACTGAGATCCAAACCTTGATCACTGGCCACTGCTGCTGAAAACCCAGCATTTTCAAATCACAGTTCTACGTGTTGAGCACAAATATTTTTAGGACAAAATCAGCTTGAGAATGTCTCGTGTTCTGGGCTTACCTGGGGTATTATCCTCACTGTTAATAGAAACGCAGTTTTGTTCAGGGAGTAATTCCTGTAATCTGCACTACAAGTATTACCCTCTGTTATGCATTGACAGGAGATGGGAAAATCAGGGGAAATGTCTCACTCCATCAAGGCCCATGTCAGTACTTTTGCTATACAGAGAAACTAACTAGTCTCAGGGAACTTACTATATGAGCTGGCAAAGTCAAGAATGGATGGAGGAAAGGAGAAGAAAAACGATACAGGGGAGCCTGATGTTTCAAAAAGTTACAGGAGCAACCAAGCAGCAAAAGCTAGATCTCTAGACTCTCACTACAAAGCCCTGCAGATTCTGGAAGAGGTTGTCTCAAGAGTACAAACAGCATATAAAACAAGACACAGAAAAGACAAAAAGTATGCCTTTGAAGGAAAAGAAGGTGTAATCCACATTACAGGTATATTTAAGGCAGATTCTTGAGTTTTATGCTGAGGCATGAGTAATGTTAAACAAAATTGTGCATAGAAGGCGTGAGACTAATTTACTGTTAGCAATTTTGGGGATCACAAATCAGACATTCATAGCCTGCCACTGCATCTGTTTGCAGATTCTATAACTTTTGTTCCTTTTAGCAGGTTGTTATTATTTGCTCAGAATGTCACATCAGAAGTTAATTACCATTATAGGCTAGTTTAAATATTCAGCCATCCACTTGCAGAGCTAAGCACATCATGTACCAGGAATACTGAGAAAGGAGAAGAAACAAATTGCTGTCAAAAATGTCTTTTCAGAAACTGTTGGTTGAGCAGTTATGTATAATAAAGCTGTTCCTTAAAATGTGGTGTTACTTGAGAGCTATTAGGTAAACAAAAAAAGAAGGAGTTATAAAATGGATACTATTTGTAATAGAAGACCTGGCTAGTTTTGATAACAGCTTAAATGTTAAATTCAATTTCAAACATACTACCACAAAGCTATTAATTGATGTATTACTTCCATACACTTTGCACGTGAGGCTTGGAAGGTCCTGTCAGAGTAAGACTGTCAGAATGCAAACAGGCAAACGTTTAAAAATACAGCTTTAAGATACCGAGCGCTTCCCATGAAAAGCTCTTCATACATGAAAAGGCTACAGAATTTTGGAAGCAGGAGTTATCAACTCACCTGATTATTCTCCACTTTCTAAGTGCTCTGTGATGAATTAACTAACCCCATCCAGATCAAATTAAATGGGTCAAAGAGACAGAATTTGCAAAACTTCCAGTTTGCTATCCATGGAAAGATCCAAAAGAGCTTGGCAAAGGATGACAGAAGGATATTTTCTGCAGAAATGGAGGAAAACAGACAATGCAGTGCCAGACTTGAAAGGATATAGTATCTATGCTCCCATCTTACCTGACCCAAAACTAGAAGGTAAATCAGTCTCACTTCTTAGCATTTGAAAATGAAGGTGCTTGAAAATGATTATTTTTGTTTATTTAACTGTACCTAAAAAAAAGAGAAACAAAACAACAGTTCAAATATTAAACAAGCTTTGGCTGTGCAATGACTCTTCAATTGCTACTGGTGGGTCTTTGCAAAGAGACCCCCTCAGGCACCTTTTTCCTGTAGTGAATTAAACTGCTGAACTCATCCTCAGGATACAACGGATCTTTGTACAAGATGAAAAGGCCAGGAGTTAAGGCTGAGGAATAAAAAGTGTTATGGTACCACTGATCATGGAAATAACACTTCTGGCTCATGAAGGACCGATGATGGTATACTTCTGGAGCCTGGGGCAACATATTGTAGAAACCTAGAACCATAGAATTGTCTAGGTTGGAAGGGACCTTTAAGATTATCTAGTCCAACCTAACTTTGATAAAAACCATCACTAAACCATGTCTCTAAGCACAACATCTACCTGGTTTAGCCTCTGACATTGCTTACTGCTGGAGACAGAGTATGGGGTCAGAGGAACCTTTTATTATGTCCATTCTTATGCTCTTAAAGAGCTAATTATTTACTACAAAATGAGCACCATACTTGCCGACATGAACGATTTGTCAAGGGTCATCTGCTTGCATAAAGAGAAAAAGAGGAAAAGCTATTTGAAATTTTTGACAGACTAGCTCTCCAGTAATGAAATAATGTTTGCCAGGCTGCTAAGCAAACAAGTAAAAGCAATTTCCAGCAAACTGAGTGAGCATCAAAAATGAACTAGGTTGTCACACAGGAAACACAGAGTAAAAGAACTTTGGCTTTTCTTCAACAATGGAGAAAATGTGTGGGCTTTGTCAGAAAGGAATGAGAGAAAATCTGCATGAATCTACCTGAGAAAAGAACAGTTTTCTTTGACATCTTCAAACTCTAGAAAATGAAGTCTTATGTTAGCAAAAATCCATCTGTTACTAAAAAAATTGGATGTAAAGTGTATTTACCGTGTTTTATGTAAACCTGTATTGTTTTTAAGAAGAGTTTGTATGTATTTCTGAAGATGTAATTAAAGAATTTTTTTCATTCCCAAAGTACACAGCTGAATTCTTTCATGAAGAATAAGAATTACAATTTTAGGTAATTGTGGGGAGAACACCACATGTTTGAGGAGAGAAGGAAACTGAGACATATAATTTAAATAATCAAATTTAAATCAGTGGACATTGTACAAATCATTGCACACTTACTTACAATGTAAACCCTACTTGCAACAGACTAATAGAGAATGGATGGCTAACAAAAAGATTGAAACTAATCCCAAGCAAATTATCCAAAACAATGTTTCACAGAAAGCTGAAAAATGTCAGTCAGATAGAACCCAATATAATTTTCATTAAATTGGAGAGACAATCAAGTTCACCACACTTGGAGTTAATAATAAGCAATACGAGGAGGTTTTATTGTAGTTAGTGATGGTTATATAAGAAAAGAATGACACTGATAAAGAAATAATTGAAGAAATTAGTTTCCTGACATCGATAAGAAAGAATTACTTCTAATAAAGTAAAATAAGCAATCAATCAACTCAAGCAAGGAAATTCTCATGGGATAGATGGAAAGACAACAGCACGAGTTACACTATAGTTAATGACCTAGAGCAAAGTGTAGTCACAGGATAAATATTTAAACAAACTTTATGAGATCTCAGCATCTACTGGAGAAGGAGCAATGGTTCAACAGAATAAAGTGCCTCTGGTTAGGCACTTGAGCCTTGCAAATGGCATGATGGAGCACAGACGGAGGAGTTGTGCCATCCTAAATGTTTTCTTTTTTAAAAGAAAATCATGCCTGAGTTCATGAATGTGAGTCTTCAGTAGTGATTTTACAGGGAGATTTTATAGCAGTTGAAGATCAGGCTGAGTAGCTTCAAGTTAATTTTCTTTCAGCAGGGAGGGATACACAGATTGATGCAGTCTCTCCTTTTTTTTATTATTGTGTTGAAGTTATTTTATCCCATCATAAAATAAGCTAAATTAAAATGAAATAGGGAATCTCTGTAGCTTGCCACAGAAAATTTAATAGCCAAAACCCTTATGCAGTTTTGAAATTTTATCTTAACCTCTAAATCCACTGCCTTTTTTTTTTCTTTTTTTTTAAAGAAGGGAAGGGTTGGAGATTCTCCACCCAATGAAATGGAGAGATAATATATTTGGACATTTTTAAATTATGAAGGCAAAAATTTAGAGATAAGATGGACAGTAATGATCCATGTTACTGAGGCAGTAGTCACAATCTTCACCTTGCCACTGATGTTTATACCAGGCAAAAGCACCCAGAGCAGAAAGAAGAGCCTCCAGTGACCCCTTGGTGGGTGCAGAGTGTGCCTGACCCCCACAGTTAGAACACCAGCCCTCCAGCACAGCACTCCCTGCTCTAACACCCTGCCCCAGCCCTTAGGATTTCTAGCACCAGGGTGGTCAGGTAGCCAACACAACTGAGGTGACTCATTTATTTATATATGATGTGTAATCTTTCCGCCTATATTTATTAGATACTACAGATATGTAAACTGGCAATGTTTTTAGGCAGTTCTTACTGAAAGAAGAATAATCAAAAGAAGAATAATCTTCATTCTAGTCACCCTAATCCTTTTTTCTCTTCACAGTTCTTCCCAGAATATTTACATGAGAGGAAAAGCACAAAATACTATGACCACTGAGATAGAAGCAAATGAATGGTTCACATATCAGAGACTGACACAATGGCAGAAGCGCTGCAAGATAGGTAACATATTGAAGTCCAATAATTTTTTTTTTTTTAGTTTGTTTATATGTTTTCCATAAATTTGTTATTAATATTATGTAAGTCTGAATATGTGTGTAGGCATACATAAATGCATTGTCATATATGCTGAAATCAGCATCAGAAAGCTCTCGTACTTTAGGACACAAAGAAATTTTAGCCCAGATAAAGACCATGAGTATTCATAAAGAAGTCCCAGGATTAAAAGATATTTTATTGGATCAAGGTTTTGCTATTACTGACTGGAGCATTTTACGGTTTCTACCAAGAGCTGCCAATCTCAATTTAACCAGTTAGATATAAGCATGGAAGTTCATAAAATTAATCCAAGGCAGCTAGGACAATTCCCTGAGTGTGTAACAATCGGGTATTTTGATAAGACATATTAGCATAGTAAGCAAACTATAACTAAGGACTCTTCTGTCTCTGCTTTTAAATTTGTTACAATCAAAGCTTTGGTTATAATTGTCCGCCTTCTCTTATTACATTATATTTCACAACAATATTAAGACAGAACCTCACCTAGAGTAATTTTTGTTTAAACCATATCCGTGAAACAGTATCACTGCATGTCTGTCAAAGATCTTCATCTCCCTACTCCTCCCCTCTCCCTTTGCAATATCCATACTTTACTAGAGGTTTGTTCTTGATTAATATTTTAAGTATTTGACAGGATCAAACAGTTTTATTACTTTACATGTTTAAAGGCCCTCCAATTTGGCAAGAAGCTCATGATCTCAGTGGAAGCTTCATGCAAAGAGAATTAATTATCTTTGAGAGCAAAATTTTAAGAATGCCGTTTTCACGTTTGTAGCCTTTGGACCTACAAAATACATGCTATGTCTTAAAATGAAGCACTCAATATTTGACATGGAAAGATATTCCTTGTAGCAGATGTTTTTTGGTTTTTGGTCCAAGTAATCAATGATCTAATTAATGCAACATCGTTTCTCTGGAGAGGCTGTAGAGTGCAATGCATGGTTAAAAATATTTAATAGCCAGGGGGGTTTACCCTTCAAATATATCTCTTAGATGCATAAAATGATCATATGAGAGAAAGACATATTTTAGCAGTGTACATAATTCTGCCTCTTTATACCTGAGTAGTTCTTTGAAATGGTCAGTCTCCAGAGAGAAGGGTTAAAAAAAGGAGCTGAAGACAACAGATTACATCAAGCAGTCTGAGCTAACCATCCACAGGTGAAAACATTTACCTTCCTAGATACAACCCTTATGATCCAAATGAGACAGAAGACTTTGGGAAGGCACAGCAGTGCACAAATTATGTCATGACACACAGAATTACAACTACATCATGGAGGATGGGAAAAATTATTGAATATGAGTAGTTTTTCCTTTTGAGAAAGGAAACTACTTTTACTTCTTGGTTGTCAAAAATGAATGCTATCGTGGAAGATGTTAATACTGTATTCTAGCTGTGTAACAATTTAATTCCCTTTTTTCTTGGAATTCTTGGTAGTTTATGGACCAGTGGTGGGTAGTCTGCAGGTTTCAGTGAGAATGGATATTTAGATAAAAGGCTTGAGTCTTCTGATCAAAGCAAAAATATTACTGACAATAAACCCCCATATTTTTAATTCCACAGAATGTGTACTCAATTTCTCACAGAGCAGCCTTATTCTTATTTTATCTGCTTAGATGTCAGCTGGTTAGAAATCTCATAAAGTCATCAACGTTACTTCAATGTAAAATTGTTGCTGAGGAGATAGATAAGGTTCATAATTGAATCTAAATTGTTTTTATTTGTAATGGAACCATGTGACCCACAGAAAAAACGTACGCTCATCCTGGATCATTTACCACAGCCATCTCTACATTTCTTAAGAATGAAACTTTCATCACAGTGACTTTTGTTCAGGGTATCAATCTGGTTATTATGCCTTGGTTTAATTCACTCTCACAATAAAATTGTACTTGCACTTGGCAGATGAAATAAGGAATAATGAGGTACTTACAGAAATTAGATTTCTACATTATAATATAATCAGATTTTAATGAAACAAGTAATATATACCATTCATACCATTTTGGTTTGTGATAAACCTCACTGGATTAACACAAGATTTGTTTTGGTCACCAGGAAGAACTGAAATGATTTATTCTTTGAGGTAAAATGTTGCTTTATCTGTGTAAAATCTATTACAGCATTATATACGGCCTTTATTATTTCTCTCCTATTGGATAATTGGAGGTCTACAGTATTATTTAAAGTGATGAAGTAGCAACCTTAGCTCATTTTACACTTTTCAATTTCATGCTTGTCTTCTGTAAAATCTTTTCCATAAATTAAAGTTCAACAGAACAAGGATGCAGCACGAAGTATAAAACTTAAATACATATTGATTAAAATTGTATCCAGAGTCAATGAAACTAGGATTTCTGGGGAATGTGTGTTACCAATCAGTGTAAACTTCCCTTATAAAGCACATACTGTAACAGCGAACTTAATTGAGCCAAGTTAGAAACAGGAAAGCCAAGGTAAGTAGAAGATTGTTTACAACAGTGACTGTGAGCTTAGTTGTCATGATTAAGTCTACGCTACCTTCAAAACGCCCTTGACCTACATCCTCTTTTCTTGTACAGAAATATGACATAGAAAATAAGTTAACATGAACACTCAAGTCTTAATATGAGATTTTGCTGAAGAACTTCAGGAACTTAAATTGATCCTACATCTAATGGAGAGCTATTGTAGGCTACCCTGTAATTAAAGCTCTGAAACACATCTCCAGAGGGAAAATCAGATCTTAGATGTATCTCCTTGAGGTGCCATCTCTCTTTAATGATTTCATAAAATGAATAAGCCTGTAACTTTGGTACCACAGAAAAATGCATTATATTATCACAATGAAAATGATCCCAAACTGTAGTTCAGACATTTTCCCAGTAGAGATGTATATAACGAAGTATGGATTTGGAAGACAAAAAAGCTTAGCAGGTCTGCATAGAAGCAGGCACTTTTCTCACCAAGAGAGAACTGTTAGCATTATAAACAGACAAGTCAATTACTGGGTTTATGAGCAAATGAATTTTTGGAAGCTGCAAAAATCACTTAAACTTAGCACCTGATGCTCCCTCCCAGATTTATAGCCTTCTACTCTCCTACTCTGTTTTTGTTATTATAGCCTGATGATTTGAAGCATCCATGCCTAAGTGGATATTTTTGTCACATTCTTTACAGGAACTGTTATTGATTCTAACTTGTTCAAATTGTTATTGTTACTGATTTAGGTAGTAGTTTATATTCTGCCAAACTTCAGTTAAACTACTATGGCTGTCCCTTTAGTAACCTTCCCAGCGGAACTGTTCATTTGCAGCTTGGATAGGATGAAAGTATCATTTTAAAGAGATAACATGTTTTCTTTATATTTCTCATTTTCATATGCTCTGGGAGAATTATGTGGGAAGATTTTTCTGAAACAAAGAATTTTGGCTTCTTTTGTGTTGTAAATCTAACTTATTTCCTGAGTACTTCAGTGTTTTTTTCACACTAAGACCTAAGGGTCACTTGATTTAAATCCGCAAGAAGTGGCTTTGTCATCCCAACATCTGTAAGCTAGCATTTTGTATAAATTGTAGCTGAAGGTTAACTACTGACCATAAAGTCACAGCTAGTAATGATACATTTTAAAATTTAATTTTACATGTTGGATAAGCATGCAGAAGGATGTACGCTGTGACATACTTGAAGTATTTGGAACAAAGACTTTTGAAAAGGACATACAAAATTCCAAAATGGGAATAGGGACTCACTAAATGCCCTGTCAGGGAAGACGTGGCATACTGTGTAGAGTATCACCAAAAAAACCCCTTACAGGAGACTTGCTTATGGTGCAAAAAGCACCGTAAAAAGTAGACCCCTTCCCCCCTCCGCCAAGGCCCAGTTACTTTGCAAGCCATTAATCTCTCAGAGGCAAAAATAATGAGAGTCAAAGGCTGCAGATCAAAGCCAAACAAATCTATAATGGAAACAGATTTTACAGTAAAAATAACTAACCTGCGGAAGTAAGAAGGGAAGAAATGGTTTCCACTGGTAATATCAGTGATGATCAAGTGTATAAATGTCCATTAATGCCGCTTTGCTCTATACCACCTGTCTTTTCTTAGCTCGTCCCTCTAATTTCCCTATTTAAGCAAAACTAGTGGATACAGGAAGATGATAGTAAAGCAAATACACTGACAGCTGCTGTTAAAATTATTTTACATCAGATTTACTTAAACTGTGATAAGTTTTTTTTTAATTTGTGCAAATCAGTTTTTCAATTACTAAGAGTCAAATATCTTCTCTATCTTTCTTTCTTTTTTTTTTTTTTTCCTAGCAGCCCACACTGTCGATTTTGTTCTTTAGTATAAAAGAAGACTCTTTTCAGTCTTACCACAAATAATTCCTGCATTAGCATTTTACTTTGAAACGTTCTCTCCTGGTTTCTTTATTCTGTCTATTAAGCTATGTCTATTTGCATTGAACTTTGTCTGCCAATTATAAATCTAAATTGACAAACCTAAATTATGTGACTCTTTTGTAATAATGAGTCCATTTTTTAATATCAAGCTTTAATCTCTGCTTTACTTGAATTTAAATAAGTCATCAAGTCAAACCATTAAATAAGTAATTTCAGAAACAGTCATTATATGTTTCAATATTTATTGGCAGTGTTGTGGTCACTTTTCTATTCAAAGGAAGTTTTTTTATGGCACACCTGTATATCATTAAAGGGGAAAAGGATAGAGAAAGGAAATGGGAGAGTTAAAAAAATATGTATAAGAAATCATGTTAAGAGGTGTCCAATTTAATATCTTCCTTTCTGTCCCATTTTCATACTGAGGGAACAAGAAAAGTAGTTAAGGATAAGGAAACACTTTTTCACTGTGAGAGTGACAGAGCCCTGGCACAGGTTGCCTGGAGAGTCAGTGCAGTCGCCCTCCTCGGAGATAGTCCAAAGCCTTCTGGATATGGTTCTGGGCAGCTGGTCCTAGGTGACCCTACTTGAGCGGGGGGCTTGGACCATATGACCTCTAGAGGTCCCCTCCAACTCCAGCTATTCTGTGTTTCTGAGTCTTTATGCTGTTGTTTTACAGCTCAACTGAAGCAACACTGGAATTTGTGGTTTGTCTAAGTGATTACAATGGGGAATGTATAGGAAAAGGAAGCATTTTGTGGTTTGGGCTGGGCTAGCCCCTAAAGGAATGACAGATGCTTTGTTCAACCTCTTCCAATTCAGAGAAGGGAGATAGAATAAGAGAGAGATGTAGGCATTAAAAAGAAATTTAAAATTATTATAATGAAATATTAATAATAAAAAGGAAATATAATAATATAAGCAAGAAAAAAATTAAATATATGTAGTAGATTTGGCTCCCAGGATGATGATCATGTCACCAGCAGGCACTGGTAAAGTCCCAGACTGGACTCAGCAACAAGAACTGGGTTCCCAGTCTGGATTCAGGAGCACACAGATGGGCATTAAAGGCAGATGAACGGACAGGAGTCTTCCTTGAACACTGACCTTTGAAGAAAAAGTCTGAGACCTTTGATCCCTCAGCTTCTATATTGAACATGATGCAGGTGGGATGGAATACCCTGTTGTTCAGGTTTGGGTCACCTCTCCTGCCCACACCTCCCACAGGTGTGCTAAACTTATCTGCTTCCAGCCCTCTACCTTAGAGCAAAGCCAGCTGCCCTTGGTTGTTCCAGCAAGAAGTATAAGCAGGAACCTCTCTGTAGACCGTTCCTCGGTACCCACTAGAAACCTCAGACCTTATCTGCTACAAGCAGACGCTGTCTAAAAAATAAGCCTTTAATTTCAGTCTGTTAGAAGAAGCTTACCTCTAAAGTAAAATTGCTCAAAAGAAAAAAGGTCCTGTCTTTCCTCAAGCCAGGACAGACATCTATTCTGTTTCTGTCACACCAATTCGAAGACCACAAAAACAAGATCAGGAGAGGGAGGTTACAAACAATAACAATAGCTTTCATACTCCTCTTACACACGGTGACTGCTCTTGTAGTCAGAGTCAAGGGTAGTATTTAAAGAACTGCATGAGCCAGAGCAGACAAGAAAGGCAGGAAAATATGAAGCCAAGTCAGCACAATCTGGTACTGCAGAAACTTCCTCAACAGTGACAAAAGAGATCGGTAATGATCCCTGTAGCCCATGTGTCAAATGTAGTGTAAGTTAGTACAGTACATTTTACAGCTGTTTACACTGATTGGGGTAAGGGAGAGAGGCTACGTATGCTGCTCATTCTGAGGCTTCCAGCAAAAGAGCATCTGAGAAGGTGAATGGCTTCATTCATCTTCCCTGTATTTAGCTTTTGCCAACAAGGACAACCCCTGCAGCTGTAAAACAAGCTCTGGTACTGGATAAAATGCGAACAGGGTGTGACAGCAACTGTACAAATGCAAGGCATTACTGAGATGCATGAATAAGAGACGATAAGTTTGAAATCAAACAGCCAGGGTTAAAAATCAAAGTATGTAATGCACCTACCTTCTGCCAAGTGGCACAAAGCTGCAGCTGAAGCAACACAGCAGTGTAAAGGTGATCTTTTACCGGAGATGAGAGTACCCAGGCATACATATTATCGGAAACTACATTGCTTCAATCTCCTTCAAAGACTGCCACAAGCTCATCTTTCTCAGCTCTTAGTCAAGTCACAAATGTTAACTACTGGTGGGGGATCCAGACAGGATTGAAGGATAGGGATAGGAAATTCATGGGGTTTTGTTGCAAGTGTTGCAGTAGACACAAGCTGAGGATAAGGTTACCTCTGACAGACCTGGCCATGGAATTAGAATCACAGAATCATAGAATGGTTAGAGTTGGAAGGGACCTTAAAGATCATCGAGTTCCAACCCCCCTGCCATGGGCAGGGACACCTCTCACTAGAGCAGGTTGCTCAAAGCCCCATCCAGCCTGGTCTTAAACACTTCCAGGGATGGGGCATTCACAACTTCCCTTGGGCAACCTGTTCCAGTGCCTCATCACCTTCACAATAAAGAAAGAATTGAACCAGTTAGTGCAGCAGCTAGTCAGTCCAATGCTCCACAGAGTAAGGATTTGTCCTCTGACATAATTTTAACAACACACGATAGTGGTGTTACATTTTTTGCCAAACTAGTCCACGGGGAGACACCTCCATGAGATACAAGGGTGCCCTAAACTTCCTCATGGTCAGTCTGCAGGGTATGTTTTGTAAATTGTAGGTTTCTTCTACAGTCACATGGCACTCTAGCAGCTGGTGTTTAGAAGGCATATCACAAATTTAAGCTACTTTGGTAAATTATGTTATTAGCATAACTCATAAGACCCTACCCTGAATTCTGTGCGTTTCAGAACTGAGGTTCATAGAGTGTATTTTAAAAGTTAATGTTACATTAAGAACACTGGCCTGTGATTTGCCAGTGCCCTTGGTTTTCATCAAACACCAAGTTATATTATAGATAGGGTATACACCAGAATGAAGAAGTAACAAGACCAGAGTAGACCAGACTAATGAGCTATCTATATTCAATATATATTCTATACTTTCTATGTCCAGTGACTCAGAATAAGGTACAACAAAAGAGAAAGCTGTCAACTAGATGATTTCTTTCTAACCTCTATAAGTAGAGGTTGATTTATGTCCTGAAAAATGGAAATTTAGTTTCCTTTCAAAATATTGGCTTTTTATATGTTTTTATTAGTCATACAGTTGTTATTATCAATGTATTTGACACTTTTTATGACATAAATGTGATTTGGCAGCATTGTCCCTTAAGGGACTAAGTTTCCTGATCAAACTGTGTTCTAAATAGCCCATTTTTCCTTTGGGTTTCATACAAGACTATTTCTCAGCTCCTCATTATTCTCACCCTCATTTCTGAGCTCCATCTCTGTCTATATTATCCTTTCAGAGCTGAAATGAAATCTGCTGAATAAAATGTGCCAGTGGAGGGCATGCTCTTGACTTTGTATGATTGTGTTGAAATACTGTAATATTGGTCTCCACGATTATGCTCTTTGTTTAGTTGACCAGCGTGTACTGAGCAGAGGTCTTCAGTGTGTTGTTCACGACAGAATGCAATTTTGGCTTCCAGATCCTAGTATCTCTCTGCTATCCAGTTACTGAAACTGCTATTGAAACAGTTTTCTAACATTTCCTCTATGTACATTGTTGTACAGAGCGTTATTCATATGTGTTCTCTTCCATGCCTAAGTGTTTCTAATCTACTTGTTAGCAGTTCCAAAGTTATATGTGTTTTCTAATTCCTCATCTGTTCCTTGTCTATTATCCCTCTGATTTTGATCCCTGGTTAAAGTAAATCTCCACCTCCATTCCTTAAATAAATCTAAAGTGTTTATTTGATGTCTAATGCTACCCTTTTTAATCTGTTGGCTCTAATTTCCAACTATCATGCTTAAGAGGATAAACTCTTTCTTCCTCTGCCTATTGCTTACTCTCTTCAGGAAACGGCTATAATTCTTCCTTGGTCCACTAATTATTTTTTTACTTGCTACAGTGCTTGCTTTCTTCAATCCATTGAATTTTCTACTGTTCACAGTCTTTAATTATCGTAAATGTGGTGTGTTTACCCTTGTTGCTGTTCCCTTTACATCTTTATTTTAACTGCATTAGTTTCTGCCACTTCTGGATGTTAAGATTTAGTAAAGCACTTCTGTGAGTAAACAGAGAGTATTTGTATTTTACAGTGAAGTGAATTTTCTGGACTTTGGTGTAGTGAATGGATTAATATTGCACTTCTGAAGATATAACACGTTGACAGGTACTTACATTACATGGCAGATAAACGATGCTGATACCAGTTTTCTACTTTTCTGGCTGTACTATTGATCTTGTTTATCAGCACTACCATAAAATACCTAGCTATTCAGTACGTTATCTCCCCCAATTAGGTGAATCTCATTAATTGCGTCTTGTATGTTATCTGTCTCTGAACTTATAATATTTGAATTCCGTCTTGGAAAATTGTTTACAGAGATTGAACAAGATTGTGGAACAGTAAAACCAAGCTTGTATCCTGTGTTTCGAAGTCTCATGTAGAATCTTGCTCCAGGAGGCAACTACCGGCTTTGTAGCATTTCTAGAACCTGTTATCATTGCCGTGGCGAAAAACCAAAGGAAACTCTACCTTTCTTTCTAACATTAAGTATGAATAATTTCCATTTTTTTTCCTAACCCAGCAGAACTGCTCTTTCTCTATCAAGATATAAATGAACCTCCCTTAACATTTCATGGAGGGACATGTATTCGTATTTGAATCTATTTCTCATGAATAATTGAATATTCTCAATAACGTGATTTCTGAAAAAAAAAAACTAGAATCAACCTGTAATCGAGGAATTTGAGGAAAAGGGACAAGACTCTCTCCCATCAAATAATTTTTAACAGTGCTGAACACTGGTCTCCTGTGTCTCAAATCCAAAAGACTGTGTTTTGCATGTATCATTCTCAATATTTCTCATGTAAAAAATCAGTTATGCACAATCAATTTGAGACTGCTAATTATTTGAAAAGAAACTAAATCTCTTTCGTGAGTTCCTTTTTTTCTTCTTTGATATGTAAAGCAGTAGTCATGATTTCTGCACTGTGTGTTTCTCATGTGGACTGGGTGCCTGATTTAAGGATAAACCCTCTCTGCCTCAATTTATTCCTCACAAAAAGAGGATTAATGGGACATAATGAGAAGACAGTACAATGCAATGAGCGCCTGTAACAGATGTTATGGAAGTGCAGGATCTTTGTGATTACTGGAGAATTGTAAGAACTTGACTCTTATGTTACCAACATGCTATGCAAAGTTTTGCTTGTCTGATTCAACAATGCCCTAAGGGGGCACACCACCAAAATGGTGTGTAAAGACCTCCTTCCCAACAGAGGTTGCTCACAAGGGGGATTAAATGGACACAAATTCCGGTCTCCTCCATCATCTTCTCCTGGAGAATGGAGAGTATTACTTACCCTCTTCCACAAGAACACCACATTTTTTCTTGATCCTAACAGGGATGTTTCTCAGAAGAATAGTCTGTCTGCTCAGGCATGGGGCCAAACTGAACTCCTGACTTACAGAACACGTTGTTCTTCCATGCAACATGCACCATCCATTACAGTGATATCCTTTCCCCTCCCCTTGCTTTTTTAATCCAAAATTTACAAGGAAAATAGCCACATAACAGTTTATTTTGCACATGTATCTTTGTTTCATTGGATATTCATAGATAGTTTAGCATTTTTAATTGGTTAGTTTTATTAAGGATTTCATTGCAACTAGCGCAACTTCTGTTTCAAATAAAGTTGGAACATACTGCACAGTGAGAAAGTTTTGAATGATGTGGCACTACACTTCCGTATTTTTTATCAAAACGTTTAACTGCACATTAATAATGCATTACATTTGAAAGGCACAAAATGAACTCTGGAGAATAAACATATGATTGGGTTTGTGTATTTTAAATAAATGTAGAGCATGACTCGGAAACATTTGTTTCATCTCAGTAGGAGATTGGGAAAGCTACTTTAGTTTCGCAGCTCCCTCTATAGAATAATTTTCTGATGATTCTGGTGGGTGTGAAGAGTTGCATTCAGGCTGCCTCCTCCTGCTGTGGAGATCCTGGAGAGCTAAGGATTTAAATCCCTGTCTGGCTCTCAGAATGCTTGCCCGTGAGTGTAAGGCTATGTCTATGTTGTTAACTTAAACAGAGTGAGGGAACGTTTCTGTGTCCTGAGGACAAAGAGAACTACCTAGCCGCCTTCCAATCTATACAACACTTGGCCATAGGTCTCCCCAAGGCCTCATGTGGTGTACATCTGGAAGCAGCACATAATTATTTGATTTTATGTATATTTTTCAATTCAAAAAAAAATAAGAGACTAGAATAATATAAGGGCTATGTTTTGGCTTATTAGGAAAGTATTTAAATATCATGAAATTGAGGACATATGTTGCATATCCTTGTCTGTGGTGTGAAGGTGCCACAAGAAATTGAAGATTTAAAATCTTCTGGAATAGCTTGGGAAAACTATCTGAGAAGAAGGGAACTAAACCTGGTTCAGTCATACCCTGACATAGAGAATGACCCTGGCATGTTGCACCCCTCACAGGTATTGCTTGGAGAAGAGCTTATTCGATTTGTACGAAAACCATGCCAAGAAGCATGTTCACAGTTCAGCCCTGTGGATAGTCAGCAACACAGTGCTTAATTCAAGGTCCTATTTTATGTAGCAGGCATGAAGGAAGCCAGCTTAATATGGATTTCAGTCTTCTTTCCTGAAAAGTTCTTACTTCTGCTATATAGACATGCCCATTTGGGTGCAGTAATAGTACTATAAAACTGCTGAGTATCAGCGGAGATAGTCTTGTACACCGAGGGGAAAAGATACACTGATCTAACCGCATCCATATTATGGGCAACGTACTGTTTTAACTGCTTTATCAGTATATTGTAAGAGGCATAGCAATGTGCCCACTGAGGCTTGTAGCAAGGAAACTTTAATGTCAAAATAATCAGATGTTTTCTACATCATAGTCAAAGCAACTTTGCTAGTGCTGTGCACATTTGCTGCTCATGAAGTCTTGTGTGTTAAGTTAGTCCATGATGCAGAGGCAGATTTTGGCCTATTAAGTCTGTATTTTTGGTCCACCAGGCTTCTCTCTGGTGGACAAAATCTTATCTGGAGCTATGTTATCCACGTGGTTTCCATGGTGGCCTCCTTACAAAGAAAAGAGGTGCTTCATCTTGCTTGAGGGGACAATGGCACAAAACACTTATCTTCAAATTTGCTAAAGCCAAATGTATATTTCAGCTTCTCACAGAGAGATGAGTCTTTGTTGTAGGCCTGTGAATCTTTTCTTGATCTCAGGGCTTCTTCATGTTTTCGCCTTAGAAGAGAACGTATATTCACAAACTCAAGGAACACAGCATATTATACCACTTTCATTTATGTCAATAGCAAAGGCTGAAGCACATACCAGAAGAAACCTACTTTTCAGACTCCTCCCTTCCCTTAAAGAAAGTTTTAATGGTCAACATTAATACATTACACTGTTTCAAAGAACTGTAAATAGACTTCAGTAAGAATTTTTCCGTGTGAGAATCTGTGAAATAATGTACTGGTTTTAAAAATATTTTCTAAGCTCCAAGGAAACTCCCTCAGACCATTACAGAATCTCTTCTCAGTCAGATACTGGGAGTTAGTTCAGGTTTTAAACAATTTTTAGATATGTGTTTCATGCAAACACGCTCTCAAAAGTGAGACCTAATGCTTCTCTTTTTTGTCAACAAAAAATTGCATATGCCTGAAAGAAATCAGAGCTCTAAACAAGATTTTATCCTGTCAAAAACAGTCACCTCAGATCTTAAATGACAAATTTTTATTGCTTTTTATGAAAAGAATCTTTTTTTCTGAGACTAGTGGGTGCTCCATGAAGCAGCAGGAGCTTCAAGGGAGAATGACAGGCACTTTGATTTGAACAAGAAAAATGAAAGATCTTAATGACTCCAGACACTGTAGGGTCCTTACCTCATAAATATGTCTGATTCATATTCATTGGTTTCAGCAGGGCTGAACCGTTTCAAGCAAAATGATAGCAGGAAAAAAAATCTGTTTTTTCTCTTGACTGTCGAGTGGCATCACTCATTCTTGAAATGGCTTTTGTGTGAGTACAAAAATTTTCCAGGACACCTGTGGAGCTGTGGGTACGGTTCTCTAAATCGTTCATTGATGATGCAAGGTCTGTGCACATGGACTATGTTGCAGAATTAAATCTAAGGAGTTATAGTAAATCCTTATTTCCACTAATGTCATTGAAGGCAAGTAATTTCCTGGGGAAGGATTTGTTGGGTCCATATAAACCCCGCTTACCAGACATTGTTTTGAGATTTTTAGATCTTTTTCCTCTGTGCGTTTACTTCAGCTCTGCAAAATCATCCACAATACTTTTTTTTAAAAATGCCAATGTTTGTTCTTTGGATACACATTCTTGCTTAGTTTGTAAAACATTGATTCTTTTTTTTAGAGGAAAATGTTTGTTTCATTCAGACTTTTGTGCCTGACAATTACATCCTTGATTGGGAAATCCTCATAACACTTTGTCTCTCCGAAAACAATTCTGAGGGATATTTGCCTTTTATCATTGAATCAGAAAGTCTTAGAAATGCTGTTTTCCAAAAAATATCCAGAGTTTGGAGAGTCTCAGTCATTTTTAAATCACTGTATTCAATTGCTTTGTGTGAACTCCTTATTAAACAATGCTTCTCTGAACCCATCTCATCATTTGGACACTAAAATTGTGTCCAAGTGGGCCCTTTAGGACTGATGAGCTCTCCATTACTAACAATTCCAAAGCATGAGAAGTAAATAGCTAGTATAAAGAAATCAGTTACCTAGTTCTCTTTGGTGACAGTTCTTTGACCTACCCCTTTTTCTTCCTTCACAATCAGAGATTTTTTTAAAGTGATACATATTACAGAATCACAGAATGATATGGGGTTGAAAGGGACCCCTGGAGATCATCTAGTCCAGCCCCCCTGCCAAAACAGGTCCTCCTAAACCAAGTTGCACAGGAGCAGAAATACTTACTTGAGCAGAAATATTTAATACATACTATTGCAATTTAAGGTTGCTTTTATCAAACATTATTGACCCAGGAGTAGAATCCATTACAGCCTAGGGCAATAATTCATATATCCATGCTAAAAGCTCTGGACCTGCTTGAAACATGTGACCTTACTGGACTGCATTTTATTCTTAATTACACCCACGCTAAATTAGAGGAAGTCTGTTTCAGTCAGCTGAGAATAGAATCTGGATTTCTGTCATCTATTTTCAGGAAATTTCCTCATTAATTTTTATCATTTTCCTTAATGTCAGATTTCCTTCACCCTCCTTCCTAATACATTTAAGAAATGATCGCTTATCTTTCTCAGGATTATTCATTGGAACAATGTTTGTCAAAGTGTCACTTTGCAACTTGGATTATTATTCATCTGTTGCCAGTTCTGTATATTTTTTTTTTTTATTGTTGGTTTTACTGTTTCCTAATAACCAAGGAGGCTGTTGCTGCCAGCCAGAAATGTAAGGACTCTTCTTTGGCCATAACAGATCTTTTCCCATTCCATTCAGAAAAGTGATGCAAAGATCATTTTTCAAGGTCACTAGTAAAGTCACACCTTTTCCTGCCTTAATGGCTTCCTGGTTTATACTGCAGCAAATATAAAAGAATTTGTCTCTGCTTTGAAGAGCATGTGTAGCCCAGCTCTATCCACGTTGCCACTTCTGTGTCCTTCACACTGCTGCGAGATCATCCACCCCTGCTAATCAGCCAGGTTTGCTAGACTTCATCATTTGGTTGTTTTCTTTTTCTAAAATACCCTAAGAAATTTCTCTGTGCTTAGACTGCTATCTTGTTAAGGTGGTGATTGGTAAACCTGCCTGGAATTGTCTCTTTGGTTCCTTAAACTCCCTTTTTATGTTTTAGTTTTCTCTCATCTATGCTTAGATGATAAGCTGTTTGAAACAGGGATGTTGTGGAAGCAAAGGCTCCTGTCCATGGCTAGATCAATCAGTAAGTAATAATAACTCCAGCAGAAGCAGAAGCTGAATAATATATTATAGATAATACGTAGTAAAACCTACTAGTTTTATTTAAAAATAATTCCTTTTCCAGTGAATTCTTTTGATTTCTCTGTTAACAATTGTGGAGGAAGATAACTGAAGTCTCCGTTTTCCTAAGCAATTTTCTTATACTGACTGGCTACCGCTGTACTTCATGCTGACCATTTATATAATGTATCCTCAAGAACAGTTGCTCACATCACTACATCATTTTTAATTGCTTAGCCTTCCATTTAGTTTTAGCAAAGCTTCCAAGAGACTGCAGAGTAGCAGTGCCAAGGAATTTCAGAAGAGCCAGGCTGAAATGCGTCAGGATCTGATCTGGCTAATCTGAGTGCCAAACTGAACGGACAAATAATTTAGCAAGGGGTGAAGGTGGAATCAGTCCAGTAAGAAATGAAGTCCAGCAGATCCAACCAAAAGATGAAAGACTTCCTAGAGGCAACAAAGCTCAAATGGATCAAGCCAAAAACAATATGCAGATCTTCAAATTAGAGATGATGGAGCTACCTCACAAAGTCTGGCAAGAAGGGAACCGCATGATTCTTTTGAAGAAGTGAAAAGTGCCCATGATAAGTAGAGCAGAAGGGAGGAGAGTCAGCAGAGGTCCTGTGTTCATAATGAACTACTGTAGCAGGCAGCTGCACTTGAAACTGTGTGGGGACTCATCAACAATGATACTGGGATGAGAAATGTTAATTACGACTGAACAGCCTCCTGGTTTGGCAGAAATCCGAGGACAAAGCGATGGCACTTGGGCTGCAGATGTAATATTTTATACAATCCCTGCTGTTAAAAATGCTATAGTTTCCTCATTTTCATATATTGGTTACAGAGGAAGGGAAAACAGATTTTGTTTCTTTTAGATAGAATCTCGTGTATTTATAGTGATTACAGTAGCAGGTTAATGGTCAAAAGTGTGGGTTCTTTTCTTCTCTGGAGCTTAGAAGATTTAGCTGCCGTTTAAACATCAAGTATACTACCAAGGTGAAAGTCAATTCAGTGATTATCGTACTGGGACCATGGTAGGTACAAATGACTTCACTAATTTATTGGCAAAAATTCATTACTGTACAGAATTTGTAAGTAGCTTCTAAAGGCAATTATGCCCTGAGCAAGAAAGTTACACACCAGTAGTCCTGAGACAGAGAGCGGTGCCTGTGCCTGAGAAGCGCACTCAGAGTTCCCATGGAGACTTGGTGACCTGCAAGGGGGACTGGCTGCCACCATGGTTTCAGTGGCAAATGCGTTGCTCCATCACGTTCTGTACAGGACACACTGGAACACTTTTCTTGTTGAATTGGAAGATATTTGTCCAAGTGCCTGTAGAAACATCGCCTGGGTGGGAAGTACCTATTTTCTGTGAAGTTCATTAAGATTTTAAAAAATTCCAGGTGCTATCAGGAATCTTGCTACCAGGATAAAGCAAGATTTTGAGAACTGAGGACATGTTTTCTGGAACCGTCAGAGTGCTTGGGAACTGCATACTCACAATGGGGACTTTCGTAAATTTAAACCACAGAAGTTTTGCTTGATTGTTTTGTGGTGTTTTGTTCTAATGCAAACCTGTGTTTCCTCTCTTATCAAAGGGGCATACTCTGCCTCTATCTCAATCTCTACCTCATTTTCTCGGTATGTTCCATTTGTAAAGATAAAAATTCCTTAAAGAGGTTATTGATGAAATCAAGAACTTGCTGAAGTGTGTGATATGAAGCTATGCAGTTAATAATTGGTGTTAGCAGTTTGGCTCAGGTGTAAGTTTCTCTCTCCTCGTCCCTTAGAAAGGCTTTCCTGTGGTATTACATTAACCTACCTGCTTTATCATTAAAACTCATTGTACTTACAAGCTTGTCTTCAAATTTCTCCTAAATAATCACTGAGGAATGCAACACGGTTAGTGCTATTCCACTCTATATAGAATAAAATTAAAAATTTATTAATGTGGAAGATAGACTGATGACCTTAACCAAATGGCTGGGCAATCAACTTGCTGGGGGAGACCAGGTTCAAATGACTTCTTAATTTATTAATGTGGGCATCACTCAGTGTATTGGAACAATATAAATTGAAGCACTAAGGTAACTAAAACTCTAAGAACATAATTTTTTATGTCACTAGAGCTCTATGCCAACAGATCAGAGGAGAGACAAATACTTCCACGATTAGAAACAGACACCTCAGTTGAACAAGGCTGCCCCGTAACTTCATCTTTTCCTAAACCTGTACTAGAATAAATGTAGCAGAATAGAAATGTAGCAGAAGAATAAGGAAACAGCTTTTAAGACAAGCAGTGGGAGATAGGAAAAGTAGAGGATGTATGTATAGTAAAACAAAATTACTCAACAGCACCAAGACTTTAGTTAGGAATTTATTTGCCCGTGCAGTCAGTTTAAATTGAACAATGTCATTGGTATTACATCAACTATGGAAACAGGTGTGATATTTTAACTAGCCACAAGTGTTCTGAATTGTGTATTTTGCAGAACTCTTCATTGACTTTTCAGAAACACTTCCCTACTTTTCAAGTTCAGTTCCCTAACTGGTTCTCTTATATTTCTCTTTCATGTCTTCCATGTTAACTTTTCTGTGCCAACAGCCATGATCAGTAAGCAATACCGTAGCAAAGGCAAATAAAAACCCCTTCTCTGATGCAAATACTGCAGAGTCTCTTTTTTGGCCTGTGAAAGAGCATTACAGCCAGTTCTCAGATGATTCCCAGATTACCAGCTGGCGGACTGGCACAGAGGAACTGGGATGGGCTCAGCTGTTGCAGAGCTTGCCAGTAAATTTGTTGCTGTATTAGCGGAGTTGTTGGCTAGGGTTTAAAAGGTAGAGGACGATAAAAGGGCAAGAATGAGGGGGAGAACAATGAATAACAGCCAGGTGGTTGTAATGGTGCTAGCCAGGAATGACAGTTCATGTACATTGTTTGATACTAGTTATTATGTTGCTGTTGCTCCTCTAAATTACTTTACAGTGGACACCTCTCAGTCATGGGCCTTGATTTACAGCGTAAATGCGTAATGTTGTAGAGTATGAATAACAGTCCTTGACAATAAGAACCATTAGAGAACCTAAGCACAAAAGGCTGTAATATTAGGAGCCATGGATAAAAGATTGCTGTGAGGATTTGCATGTATATAATTTTTTTGTCTTATGTAAACTTTATACAGTTTCTATGGTGTTTTTCTACTCAAAAATTATGGAGTTATAGAAGTTGGCCCATAACAGCCAAGAGAATTTTGTATTAACATACGAACCACATTTGAATGATGTGATCAGGACCATCATGCTGATGCCATTTGCAGATGGAGCTATTACAGATTATTTTTAGAGGGTTTAAGAGGGAGTGTGGTGGAGGATACTAAAATATTTTTGATATTGTTGTTATTTGAGCATAAGTTATATACACTGACTTGACTAAAAACACCTGACAGTGTTCTGCAAGAAATTAACTGACCCTTGCCAGGATGACCCTTAAACATGCTGGTCAGGGCAGTTTTCTTCTTGACCTCTTCCAAACCATGGGGAGGGCACACATAGCCATAGGATAAAATCTAAATTATCTGATTTCACATTAAGCCTAATTCTAGTCATTAGTCTCAACAACTTTAAAAGGACCAGTCTCTCTTCATTGTTTCTACAGAGGAGCTGTAGGCACTCACTTAATGACATCTTATTCTCTAGGTCACTCTAAAGTTAGATGAAAGTTAGCTACCAAAGTTAGATGCAATCTGACCTATACCATTCCATACCACACTAAGTATCACATCTACTACAGATACTTTTTCAATTATATAAAAGCACAAGCAGGCATTTAGAGTATGAAGATTATATTCTGATTGTTGTCCTGGGTTAAAATATCAAGCAGATTGGAACTACTTCACTTTAAACAAGATTGAGATTAAAACATAAATGTGAAAGAAGTTAAATGTAACTGTGCATACCGAGACAAACCCATCATTCACAACAGGCTTAAGACGAGGCATAAAAAGTATATTTCTTTTACCTGAGAGAATAGAGTCTCCTATGCAAAACACAGATTAAGTGGAAGACTAAAGGGGCAATGAGTACCAGAAATATCTGTTGAGTATCATTTGATGCAAGTGTGTTTCAGGAATGTTCAATAAGTCTTCAAAAACAGAGAAAAAGCAGCAGTCAAAAGACATCAAACAGAGATAAGAATCATACATTTAAGAGGTGGAAGAATTTTACATAAAGGCAACTTGAAACTTTGGGCAAAGAAATAGCCTTTTGCTGTTCAACAAAATGGGTGCAGGACCTTGCACTTGGCCTGGTTGAACTTCATGAAGTTTGCATGGGCCCGCGCTTCAAGCCTGATTGTTCCATTCTACTTGTTAAACAGCTCATTTTTTTGTAAGAAAAAACAAATAACAAAACCTACAAAAACATTAAGATACTGTGACAAGGTATCATTTCAGAGCTTGAGTTCAGTTTCTTTAACTGCCTTGTATTTCCAAGGAAATATCTATTATTTGTTTATATTTGACATGCAATAAAGGTTCAGTTGAAAAAAAACAAACAACCCGTATCTCATTAATTCTGGCTTTGAGCTAAGCCACAACTCTGCTTCAAATCTTTCAGCCTTTATTTTATTCCAGGGACTTTGGGTAAGAGAACGTGCTTTTGGACAGGATGTGCTGAAACACAGACTGTCTCTGAGATAGACATGATACCTTGGAAAGAGATGCACAGAAATTGAGATGAACGCTAGCGAGGCCCTTTTGAAAACTTAATAGCTAAATTGAAAAATAAAGTTAGCTACATTGTAATATTTGCATTCTAAATTTTGAACAAGGCGATTCTATGAATGGCTACACAGTTGTCCGTATCGAGAAAGGCTAAGAGTGATTTTTAATTAAAATCAAAGTACTGTGTCTGGGAATGTTCTGGAGCTGAGATAAAACTGACTCATATGAATGACAAACCCACAGGTACGATAGACAATTTCTTCAGACAACTCTATCAGCACCAGAACAGCCAATGAATAAAGAACCAAAGCTCTCAGAGATGGACAGATTGCACGAAAGTGTGTTGTTCCAATTTCACCCACTAAACCATATATGCAATGTTTTGAGGAAGAAATTTGAGTCACATTATACAAAGCATACTGCTAACCTGGTCAACAAAAATAAGGATGGGTGTCACCCAGCCTAAAAGTGAGTGAAAGGAGACCATCAATTTATTAATAGGATCTTAGTAAGGTTCTGTATTGCTAGGATTGTAAGTTCAGCTCTGATCTTGATCAACTTCTAAAGATCTCTGTTGCTCCATAGAATAGAGAAGGAATGTAAAAAACATGACTAGGTTACTAAAATGTGAAACATATACAGTTAAATTAGCTAATTAAAGGCCTCAGTGCCAGGAGAAAGGAGACAGGTGTACCCATCTGAAAGAGAGAGGGTCTGCCTATCAGCCTGGTGAAAAGAAGAGGCTGAGAAAGGGGAATTACCATTGCATTAACTCTGTACCCTTGCAAAATTCAAGGGGAAAGGATGCACACTTTAATAATTCAGTGAGAACTGGTGAAAAATTTTCTCTGACTCAAACCAGAGGGCAAATGAAAAGTACACTCAGCAACATTCTGGAGGGGAAGACGCAGTGCATAAGAGAGTTTGGGAATACTGTAAAAAGCCTATCTTGAAAAATATAGGAAATCCTCCTGAAAGTATCCAAAGTTACAAAGCTACATTCAGATTATTCTTAGGTGAAAAACATTTTAGCATCAGAATACAGGCAGACTTGACTATGATTACAGTGTAGCCTCGCTTTTACTATTTTTTAAAGGCACTTTGATACAAAGCTATATGATTTCAACCAAGTTCTAGGATCAGTTGAGCGGTACTTCAAATCAAGCTGTCTTTCTTTCCCAAGATACAAATATTTTCTTCAGAGAAACAAGATAGCACAGGACTTCTACATTCCCCTGGACTCAGGGCTGTAATAAACATACACTTCATTGCAACGTCTGAAGAGCGTAGGTGCCAGACACTGTCAGCCATTCACCAAGGGTGCAGAGATTGTTAGCAGGGAACTAACACAACAGGTTATTTTTCAAAACCTGTTCTAGTTATCTGGCTCAGATCATTGTAAGGGTTTTCAATTATTAATGGCCAGAATGCCTGGAAGAAAGTTCCATTTATTGCTTTTCTCCCCTGTGCTGTGGCTGTTTTTTCATCTTTCTCAGAAATTGATAATAGAATCTGCACTCCAGCCAGCAGTGTTGAGAAAGAGATTTTATTACGAAATTGCTGTCCACAAAAGATCTATATTAATTGCATAATTCTATAGGCTGAAAAAAGATGTTATACACATAGAACTAATGATCAGAAATATTCTGGAACTCTTCCAGTCTAGCATAATTTTAATATTTCTTGGGGAAAATATTTGGTTTTTAAACACATATATTATTAATCTGATAGGCCCAGTAGCTCTGTTTCTCTGAAGCAGTATGTGTAAAAGAGGACTTCCAGAGGGAAAGGTCTATTTGTAATTTAGAGTCAGTGCAGCACTATCTTTGTGTGCAGCGCTGGCATTCAGAAAACTTGTATTGTATTCCCAAGTCTGGTGTCTCATCACTGGTTGATTTTTGAATACAAATTTTTACAACAAAAACGTTCTCTATGCAGCAGTTACATATTAATAAGCAAGCACTCGCTTTTACTACCAATGTTTACGTTTTGAATCACGTTAATCCAGTCAAATACCAAAACCCTTCATTATGTGGTTAAGCAACATTTGAGATTAAACCATAAGGGTTTTTTTACAATATTTGGAATGTTTTCTTATTAGGGACTACAACACTCTCGTCTGTTAAATGGGGAAGATGCTGGTACATAAATTTGTAAAGTGCTCCGAGTTCTGTGTAGACATCACTGCTAATGATTACCATAAATCCAGCTCTGATAAGTATGAAATTAGGAAAGTGTCTTCCTCTGCTCACAGAGACTTCACACTGCAATAACTACAGATGCATATACTAAGCATTCCGGATAGCTAGTTTTTATTTCTTGTCCTCTCTATAAACAGAGAAAGCCTTAGAATATTGTATTATCATTACATCTGCTGCAAACTCAAGATTTAGGATACCACAAGGAATAAAGGAGAAATGCAATGTCTCATGCTGCCTTAAAATTAATCCTTATAATGTACTGTGTTAGTGTATAGGCTTTAAAATATGCAGCCTTAATATTTTATGCTGTGTTAGTGTTTAGCATTATTTTCAAGCAACAGCTTCTCCCTGCCCCTTTAAATTAAACTTGACATGTTATAGTTGGTAGAGCCGGAATATTTCCTAAATTACTTAATTTTAGTTAATTTCTGCATGACACTTAGATATAAAATGCTATAAAATTATATAATTAATGATTAGGTATTTTATTAACTTGCTTAACAACCAAGCCCTGAACTGAGAAACAGAACATTTGAAAAACTCTTGGTTTTGATTCAGTGCAGTGCCAGGTCTCTCCATTCAGAGCTTTGTTCATATTCTACTGTGGCGTGGTAACAATGATGTCTGCACCTGCTCATTGTGTTTCCCTCGTAAGTGAAATGCAACTCTCTGTTTTAGCTATTCTATTGAGACCAAAATCCCTCGCCTGGGACACGTGATGATGAGATGCCTGACAAAAGTACATGTTACAGGGATACTTTTACTTTTACATTGAAACCCGAGTGCTGAGCTGATTCAGAGTCCTATTACTCTCACCACTGCGAGCACAGTATAAGTAGGCACATGGGAGACACACTGATAATTTGACACAGCAAATGGGAAAATGGCAGTATTTCAATGGCAAGCTGAAAATAAGCTGGAAGACCAGACTCTTCTGAAAAATATCCCTTTTGAAATGTTGTTTGAAGTGTTATCCCGTTTAATCACGTTATATCACTAACAAGTTGTGTCAATCCAACTACTCACTCACAAAAATCATTTCTCTAAAGAAGTGAGCGGCTTTTATGTGAAGAAGAACATGAAAGTTGCAGGTCTTTGTCCAGAGCCAAGACATTTTCAATCGTATGGATTTCAGGCCCCTCTAACTTACTCAGAATCTGTGGTTATACTGCCTAATAGTTAGCGGAGTGAATAAGGTTTTGAGAACCTGCATTTGATGAATGCACTTATTTAGGAAAATGTTCTAGAAACTATTAAAACAGGCAACACCAGGTTGCGCATCTATAAAATAACATGCTATAAAGGCACGTAAATCCAAACACACAGTCTCCAAACAACGAGTTTATCAGTCATTGAGTCCTGGATGCTTCCCTGCCTGGCTCAAAAGTTTCTCATGCCAACAGGTCTGGAAAGCTGAACTGACAAGTATAAAGATCATATATCCCTTGTTTCTCTAGAAATCAAGCTAAACCTAACAAGATAAATTGCACATATAACGAATTTGGTGTGTATTTTTTTAGGATGGCTTTTTAAAGATGCTCAACTAGACATTGGCATTTGATGCTATCTGAGAAACAAGACTGAGAAAAAAAAAATCTTTCCTTCACTGGAATGCCAAATTTGAATAGTTTATCTTACGTTAATATGTTCTGTGCATTGTTTATGATTTTTTACCAATATTTTATCTGCTGTAATATAATTTTCTGAGGAGTTATCTTATATGGTGATTGCTCAATTGTAATCTCCCTAAATGATGCAAAATTCCTTTTTTTTGTTAACTTTAATGGGCTTTGTCCTTACTGGTGTCAGCTTGTTTATTTCTTCCATTTTGGTTATCTTATCTTATTCCAATAGATATCTTAAATTATTTATGTTTGTTCCTTATCATACGAAGTGGTTTTTCATTCAAAATATAAGGCTTACTTCCATCTCCAACATATGAGTAAACAGATATGAAGACACTGAACACTAATTAAAAAAATATAGGCCAACATAGGGTCTACAAGAAAGCGGTCGAAAGATTGCACAAAGTTGGTGGTTGTAGTGCCCACTGTCATCGCCAGTCTCAGTGGAAAGAAAAATTTCTTGATATATATATAATGGACAACAGAAAGGGACTGCAATTATAAAGTCACATGATGCATAATGACAAAGGAAACCTTGCAAATATACTTTCAAAGATGTAATATTTTTTTTTTGCCAAAAGCTTGTAAGATACTGTCTATGAAATAAAATTACCTATATTTGGAGATCTCAATTATCTTGATTTTAGCCCGCTAATCTAGACAGGTTTAAAACTCAGCATACAGGTTTTTCAAAATCTCATCTATAAACTGAATGCTATAGTATCAGAGGGAACAAAAAGCCTTTTGGTTTGATTGTAAGGATCAATTAATAGCGCCAGTTCACAGTCTTCAGCCAGTAAATTGGTATTTACTCAACTAGGATCTACAATATGATTTTCATTAAAATTGCCTTGAAAAATGCAGCAACCCTTCTGATGATCTCAAGTAATAGCAGAAGCCTTCCTCCCACCTGAACCTGGTATATTCATAGATTATTATAAAGATGCCAGATCTCCAGCTGACAGATTGTTTCTTATTTGTAGGCCTGACATGTTCTGCATGGGTCAGCAGCCTGGCCAGTGCTAGGAACAAACAAAATGGAAAACTGCACAGAGTGGAAAGGCAGGTATCAAGTGCTCTGCTTCTCTTTCCATTGTTTCCCCTTCTGCTTTTGCCATGTAAAGAGAGGCTGGGATACGTACCCACCCCTACATGTGTATCATGTGTACCCACCTCACACTGCACATTGGGTCCCGTGGAAACTAGAAAGTCTAGCACTACAAGGAGCTCTCGTACTAGTCCATCCATTTCCTTACTCAGCCCTGGCCCTAGGTTTAGCATCTTCAGCAGCCACTTCTGCTTTCTTTTCTCAGCAGCCTGGTGAGTATGGAGCTTACATCCGGGCACTAAAGGAGAAGCAAGCACTTATCAAAAGGGAGTGTTTGGAGATAACTATCTATGGAGAAAGGAAAAGGGCTGGAAGTCCTGGTATCTTGAGGAGGGCTGGAGCACCTCTCCTGTGAAGACAGGCTGAGAGAGATGGGGCTGTTCAGCCTGGAGAAGAGAAGGCTCTGGGGAGACCTTATAGCAGCCTTCCAGTATCTGAAGGGAGCCTACAGGAGACCTGGAGAGGGACTCTTTGTCAGGAATTCCAGTGATAGCATGAGGGGTAATGGTTTTAAATTGGAAGAGGAGAGATTTAATCTAGAAGAAATTAGGAAGTAATTAGGAAGAAATTCTTTCCTGTGAAGGTGGTGAGACACTGGAACAGGTTGCCCAGAGAAGCTGTGGAAGCCCCATCCGTGGAAGTGTTCAAGGCCAGGCTGGATGGGGCTTTGAGCATCCTGGTCTAGTGGGAGGTGTCCCTGCCCGTAGCAGGGGAGTTGGAACTTGATGATCTTTAAGGTTGCTTCTAACCCAAACCATTCTATGGTTCTATGAATATGGGGCAGTGGGGACAGGAACAAAGTCACGAACACTTCCCAGACCTTTGCTGTTTTTTTCCTGCCCCACTACTCATATTGCTGGAACATTCTCACTCCTTTTCTTCTGTTAAGTCAGCTCTGAATACCTCCCTGCCATCACCACAGAAGTATTTTGTAATCTGATGAACACTTCTAAAGTCTACATGGTTTTTTTCCATTCTCCTGAAAAAATTAAGTCTGTCTGTTGTCAGTTCTGGCACAGGTAAATTTAATTTGCTGGTGATGGCTTCGACTACCTCTAAACATACTTTCCTTTGCTTGTAGACTCCCAAAGGAGTCAAATTGCACTATGCAGAATAAATACTGGGAATTCTGTATGTATTATACATACAGCTGATAAGATTATTAACAAATGAAAAGGTGTCCAGGTTTCTAGGCTCACTTTAACAACTAGAAAAAGAGATACCTCCAGAGTTTGATTCAGCCAGTTGATGTGACAAGGAGCTGAAAGATCAGCACGCTGTGCTGCTCATCCCTTCTCTCAAGGCCAAATCATGCTCATTTGATCATTGTAGGTTTGCCCTGAGGATAGGAAGGGTCTTCTGACCCAGTTCTCAATTGCCTGTTGCCTTGGTTGACTGCCTGTAATCTGATTCAGATTTTTTTTGCCTTGATCACGGAAATTGTAGTCATTGTATAAAAGTGAAAAAACAGGCAAGGGTGTCCTAGGAATGGGAAAAGGACCAATTGTTTATTAGTCAACATCTGTGGAGAATAACTAGCAAATACATTTTGGTTTGTTTCCATTTTCCACCCCTTTGTGCTGAAAGGTTCAATGTCTGCAAATAATTCTTCATGTGTTCAGCTTTAAGAGTACAAAGAGTATGGTGGGGTATCTCAGATCATGTTTACTGCTTTCTTGGTACACTTTGGTGTACTTGGGAGGAAAAAAACAAACCCACCAAATATGGATACAGTTTGATAATAGAGTCACAAGTCAGGCAGCAATTATTAAGCAATTATTAGAACACGAAGGCAGAAGTCATTGTACCGTAGCTTATTCTGCACCCACTCCAATGATTTCAGATGTAAAGCAGAGCAAATTCTGACTCAGTGCTGCCCAGTAGAATTTTCATCCTTGATAAAGAATGTCCTTGTTATTCTCCCAGTAATAGATTAAAATAGCTCATCTCGGCACACCCGGGAAGAACACAAGTTTCAGCTGGTGCACGTTAAGTGCCTTTGTATTTAAAAGCACAGAAAGGTCTTTTTTTCAGACCTCAGAACTGACTGGTCTCAGTTGTTTTCATGGTTATTTGCAGGAAAAAGGACCGAGTCTATTGGGAACTAACAAAATTGTGTCAGCAAAAGTCCCCTTAAACCCATGATTCAGAAGAACATGAAAAAATACCTTAAGTGAATTTTATTATCCAGTACAGCTTGCAGTGTCAGCTTGTCCATTTTCAATGTTCTTCATTGATGCAATATTTACTGTATTTCATTGTGAAAGAAGACCAGTAAACGTGTGTTTTTCTTGAGTTTTAAGTGGCCCCTCGTTCTTGATAGCGTAGCCAAGAGTCACACCGTTGTAATCGCAACCAGCCCTTTTTATTACTCCCTGACACTAAACTCATGTCTGTCCAGCTTTTTAACTTACTATGCAGAGATGTAAAATATGTCTCCATGAGTCAATAGTGGTATCATAAATAGTCTATTATGGGATACTAATGAAAGGGATTGCCAAGGTACCCATCATACTAGCGTAGCAGAGGGCCCATAAAAAGCCAATAAATCAAACAATCTTAACAGCCCATCGACAATAAGCAACATATAAAAATGTGGTCTGTCAGATATATTGCTCTGGGTTCTCTTAGCCCTGAAGTTTGCTGACAAGTATAACAAAATTAGCCAGTATATGACCTTATCAAGTGTTATCAACCTCTGTTTGTATACTACAAGCGCCTGCATGCATAGTACAAATTGTAGGCATCATTAAGGCACGTCTGTCAGCTGAGTAATGCCACCTACCATAATCTTCCTGAAAAGATATATAGAAGGAGAAGTTAACAGTGGAGGCTGCTAAAACAGACTGGAGAAACTAAGTCCCTGGAAACCTAAAGAAACACCAACCTCTAGCAGCACGAGGCCTGCTTACACGTATTGCCAAGAATAGCCGTGGTTTCTAAACATAATAGCTATTTTTAATGTCTTTTATAATAAAGAGGATCTTTGGGGCCAATTATTTTTGTACATGCAGGTTTAGACAGTGGATGTTTACCATACCAAGCATAGAGAATCTTTCTCTCTCAGTGCAAAAATTGTTATTCTATGAGAAGTACATTTCCCCAGACCATGAAAAACTCTTTGAGAGTCCGTAACTTCAGAAAAGCTGAACATAGCTTTTAATGTGGCACAATTTTACAGTGCAGCTATAACAGCTGGGTGAAATGTAGAAGATAATTGCACTGCATAAAACTGAAACTAAATTGATAATATGATGTAATCTTTTAGAGGACAGGAGGGTCTTTTAGGTTCATTCAATTTAAAAATCTAGAATATTTTATCTAAAATAGAAGTCCCTGTCTATCCAGAACCTTATGATGGGAAGTTTGCTACTAATTGTATACAGAGATTCCTTAGCTGTAATTTGTTCCTCCTATCTCAGCAGTGGACTAAGATGGTCTGCTATGTAAGAAAAAGACTTCCCTTGTCTTTTCTTAATCCTGAGATAAGCACTATATACCTTACAACAGAGGAATATATTTTGACTTTCATCACAATTGTTCACTGGAATCAAAATGAAAAGAAGAAGAGGAGCAGTACTGATATGTTAAAATATTGCCAAGCTGAATAATGTACATTTTCTAATTCAAAACTAGAATAAACATCCACACCTTGGATATGGGATTAGACTTCTTTCTCTTTCAGGAAGAATACAATATTTGGAAAGTAAGCTTATTACTTTCTAGAAAGAACATAGGTTGAAATACCGCTTTGTGTTTCTTTCTAGTAAATCTGTTTAGCTGATTCTCTTATTTTTAAAAATGACCCAACTTTCCCAAAATACAAGCCATGCTGTCTCTAAAGCTTAAAAAAGATGCTCTGGAACATTTGTGTTTATTCCAGTTGCTCTGGAATTACAAATTACTTTCAAAATTTCAGATTTTTAATTTCTGTTTTACATTTTTTCTTGACGTGAAAACATTTCCTAATTTAAAAGAGTGGAAACACCAAAAACTTGGACTCTTTGTGCTTTGTGCATTTTTTATTTAGAATGAGGAAAAGACATCAATCCTTTTAAGCAGTGATGATTCCCCCTATCTAGTTTTTTGATTGACACCAAGTCTATCAGTTAATAAATGAGGACACTGTATATATTCTAATTGAAGTTTGCTGTATAGATTGATAATGTCTATATTTTTCTTGGGAAATACTGTACTCATATATATGCGTGATGTTGCATGGAGCTCCAACTTTTGGCAAAGACTGTGGGCTAACATTTCCAAGGATACAAGAGAATTAAGCTTGCCAGATATTGTTAATGCAAAACACAGATTGGTTTTCATACAGTATTTATGATGTGCTCATATCTAATGCACATATCTCTAAGAAGAAAGTAACGAGTGAATAATCAACTTGCTCAACCTCTATAAAGACAAAAACTGCAGACCAAGTCACTGTCCAGTTTTGAGGATTAAGGATAATTTATTTTTTTTATATTTACCTTGTCTGCCTTTACCATAGACACTAAGATCCTACTTCTGTTCTCATTTACATACTGGGCTGACTAAAAGGATGTTGGTATGTGAAGCTGATCAAAACAATGCAGGTAATATGAAATTTAGGCCATCAAGGTCAACTATGCTCTTATGACTACTTGGTATAATGTCAAAACCAATTCATATCAATGTTAGCATCTGTATTAATTTCACTGTGGACATTTCAGGAGTTCCACAGGTAACTAAAAGTCACATGAAGAACTGTCTTGTTTTGTTTGCCTTGAATTTGCTACCTCCCATCTTCAATTAGCATTTTTACAGTTGGTAGAAAACAACTGCAAACAATCAAAATGTAGTCACCTTTTCCACACTACATACGAGAATGAAGACCTGTACTATTTCCTCCCTTAGTTGTCTTTTTTCTATGATAAATATTCCTATCCCTGGACTCTTTTGGCTCACTCTTTCTTAGTAATTCAAATGCTTTTTCAAGGACTGTTTGAGATAGAACTGGTGGGGTTTTGCCTTTTTGACCACTGCTGAGCACTGACATGGAGGTTTTAATTGAATAATCTATTATAAACCTAAGGTCTAAATACTAAATCCTAAAGAGCCTGTTGCTATATATGTAAAGTTCTGATAAGTTTCCCCTCCGCCCCGTGTATGTTGTTTTGCATTTATCTCATCACTTTTCGTCCTTTTAACATTCATTGGCTAAGTGTCATGGAATATGCTTCTGCAGGTTTTCAGTGAAATTGTTCTGTCTTTATCTTTTAAATAATTTAGCACAGTCAGCAAACTTGTCTTCTCACTATTCATCCAAGCTTCAAGACACTTCAACACTTACTAATATGTTGAATAAGATGATCCCGGTGCGGATCTCTGAGAAACTCTTCTGTTGACCTCCCTCCACTCTGAAAGCTGTTATTTACTCCTGCCCTCTATTTTCTACCCTCTAACAGTTCTGAGGCATGATTTCGCTGCACAAAATCCATGCTGATTCTTCCCCTATCTCGTGCATGTACCCAACACGCTGGCAATACAGGACCTTTCTCACTGAAAAAACTTTTCAGGTTCTGTATTTGAGAGGGTCTCTGACTTTGCAACATGGAGCCCAAAGCAGGAGAAAGTGACTCTCCTTGGTTGCCACGTTTTATTAGCCAAACCGTGTCTTCCCTTTGGCCACCATCGAGATGTCTGTGGAAGAATGGCTCTTTAAGGTTCAGTGCTATGAAGGGGAAGGACAAGCCCAGTCAGAAGCTGAATAGATGGCTTTATTCTGCCACAGGGAATCCTTCCTCAGAGGCTATCATCAGTTTTTGCCTTGGCAGTGCATTTAAAGGAAGAAGAGGAATATGTGTAATATAAAACAAACATGAAGACCTAGAGATGTATGACATTAAGCACAGATATTTCATTCTGTTTCAGTTACATTCCACTATGTTGTAATGTTTACATAGGCCAGACACTAAAATTACCTTAGTAACTTTTCATGCTTCTCTAAAATTGTATTTAGCATGTTCCATTTAAGGTGCTCACTTCTCCTCTTACCTTCATTTCAGCCATGGAAAACAGTAAAGAATGAACAAAATGTGTTGAGACATCCCTGAATGTCAAGAAAACCCCAAATGCTACTACTTGCTCTGCAAGAAGAACTTTTCAGTCTCAGAAATATGTCAAGTGCAAGCCTTTGGTGCACAGGTTGAACATCAATGTGTAAAAGCTCCCCAAGATGTGTTAACTGTCCTAATTATTGTTCTCACTACCTGAGGTCTCATGAGCACACCCAGGTGAGTTGTCAGGTATCTTCTTTGACTAAATAAATTGTTCTTAAAGAAAGTAGCTGGGTCTTCTCTGTACATGCCTCGGAAACAAACAGGGAGGAGTGAGGATAATCTAAGCACGCTCACAGTCCATTTAAGATTATAGTATTACATCCTTCAGGTTTTATGACTTATAGCAGTTCTGCTAATGTCTCCACAGCTTAGCTATTGATAACAAAAAATAGAAAGCATTGTAACTTTTCTATTATGGAGATTTATTTGATACTTGGTATTTGGTGTCCTTGGTCTCCTAAATCTTAGTAGTTTGAGAACTGCGCTATTATTTATGAAAGTACTGACATATAGTGAAACTTTCTTTAAATTCAAGCTCTGGTGGGTTTCTTTTCTGCCTGCCCAAAAAACTCCCAGCCCAAAACATTACCAGAATTCTTGACAAACTGAGAAAAGTAGTAATGCAAGTTGTTTGACCCGTTCTACATTCCCTCATCCTTCCTCGCACAGATTTCTCAGTAGCGGAAAAACGTGCCAGTCAGTCACTGATTCTTCTTAATTTTACATGCTAAAGGTTTTCAAAAATGTGACAGCAAAACACCATTTCTCTTGCATCTCTGTTTCTACAATGTTAGCAGCAGCAAAAGTTCAATGTCCTCTGCTGGCTGCTCAGCCTTTTAGAGTGACCAATCAAGTCACTTATTAAAACATATCTCGTAACTTTTGTTCACATGAAGCTCATCCCATCATCTGCAATCATTATTTGAAGGACCTGTGTGGAGGCATGCAGGCAGATACTCAGCAAATGTTTTTTTTCCAAAAGTGTATATGTATATGTAGCTATGTTAGCAGGAAAAATAAGTAATGAATCAAATAATTTGCCATGGCAGATGGTTATCTGACCCCAATGTCTGCATAACTAAAATGGTACTCAAGAATCAGGGTGGAATCATGGGAAAAATAAGCCACAGCCAGCCAGACTTCTTAAATTTCAAATAAAAAAAAGTATTGAGGAGGACAGAACTAGTAGCACTCTTTGACCAGGAAGAAAAAGACTGGAAAGAGGAGTGATGGCACAATTTAATTACAGAATGATTTGAACAAGAAAGCTTACCTTGCAGCCATGGGAAGATCAAAGGTGAAACAGCTGAAACTTGAGCGCCTGTAGACTAAGCACAAGCTTTTGTTTCAGCAGGGCGTAACAAATAGTAGGTTATGAGTGTATTGCCAGGTGACCTGCATAGAAATCTCATTTGCTAACAACGGGACTATTCTGGCCTGAAACAAAAATACTCCCGCAACATCTGCTTCGTGTTACAAGGGAAGTTACATTTAGCAAAGTAGAAATATTCAAAAATATTCCTTTTGCTCCCTCCTGTCCAACAAGATGCAGGCAGGTCAAACACAGAGCAGGAAGGAGCCACAGCAGTCCCTTTGCTGATGAAGGCTGTCCTAATACTTGTGACCAGTTTCCCCCAACTGATTCTCTAGCTCATTTCTACTGTACGCATGATTTAAGCCTCTAGGCTACATCAAGGCCAAGATGTCCCAGCCTTGGGGCAGAGACTGAAGCCTGACAGGAAAACTAGTTACAGGAGCTTGTAATCTTTTCAAGAGCAAGTCTGTACCAGGCCTGCACTCCTGTAAGATCAGATGCAGCTTCTCACAGCCCCAGAAGTGCTCTTTCGTGAAGGCAGGGTTTATCAGAGGTAAAAGTCCCCTTTTGCTTCTAGCAATGAGTTTGTGAGACTCAAACACTCTTTCCCTCCTTCTCCTCCTCCTCCTCCTCCTTTCCCATATCAGCCAGCCTCCCTGCAAGTTTCCCCTCCACCTCTCTTTCTCTCCTCACCACCCGTACCCAGAGCTGTCTTGTGGCTTTCTGGGCACACTGCTGGGGCCCAGTTGGGTGGCCCCCAGCCAGCAGTGCCTGCTCCCCAACCAAGATCAGCAATGCCATGGTCACTTGTCCAAAAGTTCTTGTCCACCATCCAGCAGGATGACGTGATGGTGGCACCCCAAACAGGAAGACGCACCAGGCAGCACAGGTCAGGGTCCAGTTTTCACATTTGAGCCCAAGTCCTCCAGCAGCAGTTCAAGAGGTGGATGAGGCCAGGAGCCACCCCTGTCAAGAGCTTTTAGGTCACTGCCTTCTTCTAGAGGGCAAGAATGCTCAGTAATATGGATGTGCATGGCACATGCCAGAGGCAGAGTATGCTTGTTTTTATTAGTAAAGAGGCAGCTCTTCTCTTGGTGAAGGTGCTGTAGTGGCCTCTGGCCTTTGTTAATGTCTTCTGTAGTTGTCTGAGTGATGATGAAGGGACGTGTTTGCTCCTATCTCTGGTTACCTCCCTTGGGTTACTCACCTACGGCTACTGCCCCATGAAGATGCTGTGCTCCTACACATGCTGTACTGCATTTTGCATCTCTGTATTGATGTCTCAGAAACTGTGAAGCATCTCATGGTGTTCTAGACACCTTCTTCTAAGCAGCAGAATGCATCCATTAAGGACAAGCCTAAAAATTGCTTTAAAATTATCCTCCCACCTGAACAGTCACGTGAAAAATATTAATTAGCAATATTTGCTCACTCAGTAACAGCAGAAAAATCTAATCAAGTAATTCTTTTGTTTTAGTCTGGCTCAGCTGAAAAAAAGCAAATAAGCTTTCTCTCACACAAACACAGCAGTTCACTGTCATACTCATAATCATTTTGGTCCAGAAGAGACAAAGCAAGTAACAGATATCAGAGATTCCTTTTCAGGAAACCAATTCAAATTTTTAAGCACGCCTTTTATCAGTAAGCTTTTTAGTTTATGTCTGTATCCATAAACTGTACTCATCAAATTATAGATGTTACATCATGCTAGGTATACTAGGTGTATGGTTCACTTACATCACTCACAGCTGTGCTCTAGTACATCCAGATATGCAATATTTTCCTACATTAACTCCCTAAATGTGTAAAATACAGTTGGACATATTGACATCTAAAGATAGTTGGGTAAACTGCCCTTATTGCTTAGACTGCAAACATTTAAGTAGAACATATAAATTCACTACAAGGCTAATTGTTCTTATTATTGCTTTTTTGGAACCATGTAACCCTTCTATATTAAGGTAAGATATTATATACTTATTTTACTTTTATGTCCAATGTTCAAACAAAATTAAGTCTATTAAAAACACTAACATCTAGTGTTTTTTCAAAGCCTTAATTGATTTTTATTAGCATATACATTGCTGCAAAAACAACACATAGCTTCATACAGTCAACGTTTCTTTTTATTTGAATAGGCTACTGGTACTCCAATGTATTCTGTATTACTTCAGTAATGATGAAAATCCCAGCTAGCTTGATCACAAGGGTACACAGGGACACCTTGTGCTGGCAAGGGGAGAATTCCCAGAGATGAATATGGACATCCATGTATCAGAAGATGATCACCCCCTCCTCCTCCTCCACGTGCTGTGACAAATTATGTTTCTCTACAGTAAAGTCACAAATGATATACCACAGGCAGAGTGAACTCAAACAATAAAGGACATTTCTAGAATGCAGAAATCTATGGCCAATTCGATTATCACTAGTCATTTCAAAGGGGGCTGAGAGAAGAAAGATTTATAATCTTATTCTGACAAACTTTGTACTGAGCTGATATGCTGCCTCTAGTGCACAAGGGCTAGGCTTATGTCTCGTCCGGTTAAAGCTAGTTCAGGTGTTTCTATGCTACAGGGTGTTACACTGTGTAGCTTCAGTGCTATCGCTCACTGCTTTTCAACGCAAACATCAAAAGTCACATGTACACAACCTCAAGGTTATTTTCAGAATCACAGAATCATCATGGTTGGAAAGGACCTCTGAGATCACCAAGTCCAATCTTACACACAAAAAAAACCCCTACAATCTCGGACACTGGAGCATGCCCTGAAGTGCCAAATCTACTAATTTCTTAAACACCTCCAGTGATGGTGACTCAACCACCTCCCTGGGCAGGCTGTTCCAGTGCCTGACCACCCTTGCAGCGAAGTAATTCTTCCTAATATCCAATCTAAACCTCCCTTGTCACAACTTCAGACCATTTCCTCTGGTCCTGCCATTATTCACTTGGGAGAAGAGGCCAACACCCATTTCTCTACAACTTCCTTTCAGGTAGCTGTAGAGGGCAATGAAGTCTCCCCTCAGCCTCCTCTTCTCCAAACTAAATATGCTCAGTTTCCTCAACCTCTCCTCATACGACTTGTTCTCTAGACCCCTCTCCAGACTGGTAGCTCTCCTCTGGACACATTCCAGCACTTCAGTGTCCTTCTTGTAGTGAGGGGCCCAGAACTGAACACAGAACTCGAGGTGAGGCCTCACCAGTGCTGAGTACAGAGGCACCACCACTTCCCTACTCCTGCTGGCCACGCTATTCCTGATACAGACCAGAATGCTGTTGGCCTTCTTGGCCACCTGGGCACACTGCTGGCTTGTGTTAAGCCAGCTGTCCACCAGCACCCCCAGGTCCTTTTCTGCCAGGCAGCTTTCGAGACGCTCTTCCCCAAGTCTGTAGCATTGCCTGGAGTTGTTGCAACCAAAATGCAGAATCCGGCAGTTGGTCTTATCGAATCTCATACAACTGGCCTTGGCTCATTGATCAACCCGTCCAGGTCCCTCTGTAGAACCTTCCTACCCTCAAGCAGATCAACACTCCCACCTGGTTTGGTGGTGTCTGCAAATTTACTGAGGGTGCGCTCAATCTCTTCATCCAGATCATCAATAAAGATATTAAGCAAGACTGGCCCCAAAACTGAACCCTGAGGGACACCTCTGGTGACCAGATGTCAGCAAGATTTCACCCTATTAATCACAACTGTCTGGACATGTCCATCCAGCCAGTTTTCACCCAGTGAAAAGTACACTTGTCTATGCCGTGATTTGCCAGTTTCTTCAGGAGAATGCTGTGGGACACGGTGTCAAAGGCCTTACCAAGGCCCAGGTAGACAACGTCCACAGCCTTCCCCCCATCCTGAAGGTGGGTCACATGGCCATATAAAGAAACCAGGGTTAGTAGTAGTTTTAGTTTCAGGTTAGTAGTAGTATTATCTCTCTTGTGTAGATAGGGAAGCAGAGGGGAAGAGTGATATAAAGAAGCACACAGCAAGTCAGAAGTTCCACTTCCAGTCAAGTATCTGACTACTACTGTACCTCTTGACCATTTTGATTTCATTCTTCAGTCACCAGAAAATGTAAAAATAGCATCATGCTAAAATAACAGTGTAATCAGAATAGACAGATTTAATATAAGAGAACTGAATTTATGTAGACAGCTTGCAATCAGTTTTTAAAAATCCTCTCCCTTTCCTAATTGTACAAAAAGTCCCAATATGGACAACATTTTCTTTCCCACAAGCATTCTTATCCTTTAAATGTTTTCTAATTATTTTAGCACCAGACTTTGTGAAGGAGCTGAAGAACTAGCATATAACATTCAGTCTACTCCTAATGATTCTGTCAGCTAACCTCTAATTAAAAGTGAATTGCACCTTTAATAAAGACCATGTTAAAAGTATAGAACAAAAAAGGCTGTCTGAAAAAGAACAGTACAGTGAGAGTTAAATCACTGAAGTCTGTGGGAATTTCCCTGAACTCTGCTTGCCTGCCTTTTTTTTGACCCTCATCTTTTACAAGCCACCACTTAAGAATTTTCACCTCAGCTCTAACTGCAAGAACATTTAATCTTATTTCTGTCAGTGGTACCAACATAAGAGTGCAAGAAGCCCACCTCTCGGCACATGTGGGATACTCTTTTTCTCTGATGGTTAGAAATGGATGTAGACTCCGCAGCTACAGATGTAATATCCTTTCCGTAATTTTTGTAGTTATTAAATAAGATTACTCTGAATACCACCAATAGCAGAGAAACAACAAATCCTTTTTGCATGTTTTTCATTTCAGAAGCTTAGAGTGGCAACAGTTTCTACATTTCAAAGACAAATCTTCTGGAAAAAACAAGAAACTTTCAGTTACTCATAATTAAAAAGAGAAAAAGTATAAAAACAGTTAAATACAGATTTTGATTATATAAATGTTTAGGTTTAGATTTTAGCTATTCCAGTATACTACTTTTACCTGAAAAGAAGTCTTACATCAGATTCTAATAATATTGGTATATGTGAGAAGATGATCCTCACTAAAGATGATTGTGTTGTTCAGGAAGCATATGGTGTGCAATATGTTAGAAACATCTTGATGATGGAGGTACATAAATTGTGAAAGATATGCAAAACTGTAAAATATGTACGCTCTATATTCAGTAAATATTTTTTATCTTCAAGATTTGGGATCTGAGATAGCCTTTTTAAAAAGTAATCAGACAAATAGGAATGTTTAGACCTGTGACCACTACGAACAATTAGCTTCATATTTCCTGGCAGGCAAATCTTTGAGCTGCAGAATACCTAGTGCACCAGAAGAGAAACCTGTACTAGATCCACAAGAGTCCAAGAGAATCTGTTAACTGAGATCCTGCAACACAGGAACATGGTATTCACTGATTGCTGTAACAAATAATCTGCAAGCTGTTTAGCTGGGGGTTTTGGGTGGGATTTTTTTGTGTGTGCTACAGACCAAGCAAATGGCCTCTGCTGTCTCTTTACAACATTACCAGAACAGGACCACTTGGCTTCACAGTGCAAAAATGTGAGAACTACTCATAACCCATTTGGGCCTAATACACTTCTGCCAGACAAGAGAGAGGAGTTTCCACTAATGAAGAGTCAGATGTTTCTATGTGTTACCCAGGTTCTAGGACATCTTATGGAGTCATGGACACACAAGCACTTACAGTAAAATGCTTTCCTTTAAACTGATGCAACAACAGCTCTGACACGCAAATGTCCCACTATGAATTTAGCTTGATAGGACCTGCAGTAAGCTATTGCTAATGAACTTTGCTGAATAGGTACAATAGACTACAAAACTGCACAGTTTGCACCTAGTCTATTTCAAGTACGTTTCTCTATTAGTTGTTTTGATGGTATTATTTTCTGTTAATGGTACGAAACTAATATGGCTTTCATGATATACCATTGGAGTGTAACCAAAGGGCTGCTGAAGAAAGTAAGTATGGTTATATAATAGAAGAAGCCATGAGAAGGGAGAAAAACTCTGGATTACTTCTAGGACTCTATCTTAAAAGTAACTAAAAACAGTAAGCACACCGATTGTGACAAATATAAAGGGCTTGGACTTATAGCCTGTAACAACATATGTAATAATTTCTAATCCCGTGTCTGAAAAAGTGAACTGTAAGACCATAAACCAAGGTGGAAGTCACTTAATGGAGATGCTTAAGATGATGGTTCTGCTCCCATCACTTGCTCTTGTCTCCTTGCTGAGCTGAGCACTGGGTTGGAGACTTCGAAGGCTAAACACAAACTGAAAGCCTGGAATTCCTCACACTTGTTTTTCAAGCAATTTTCCCTTCTACCCATTCTTTACTCAAGCTTGGATTACTCTTTGTGCTTGAGTGGTAGAAGCAATCTTGCCTAGCGAGCTGGCCAATGCCCAAGTTTAGGGCCAAGATACTTGGCCACAGTCCTCAATAAAGATTCTGTATCCCTTCTCATTGCAAATGATTGATATGCCTGATGACTCTGCTAAAATCTGCCAAACTTAAAAAGAAAAAAAAAAAAAGAAAAACAGTGTTGCATTGTTAAGACCAAATAGTGTATAGTTTTGAGATTCAGGAAACTACTCAATAACATATCTCCCAGTCTTCCTAGGAAAAATAATTGCAACTGGCTTGGTTATAAACATTTTAAATGGAAAAAAATAAAAGTCTGGGTGATGGTGGACAAAGGACCGTAACAAACAGGAATTCATTACATAGAAGGAGTTGTCCCATGGGTTCTCTGGGGATTAATCTTTCATCCGGCCCCTACTAATATCTCTATTAGTAGTGCAAAAGAGAGAATAATGAAGGTGTTAATGACATTTGCACACGTTACTTAATATATAGATCAATGTATTTCAGATATATAGTGAAGTGAAAGACTAACAGAAGATGCAGAGAGGTGATAGGTAAGACACTAATAGTATCAGGAAGAAACAATGAAATCCTTTCACATGTTGCTTGAGGAATTAGCCAGCATGACAGAAAATGGAATTCTTTTGTAATCAAAACTCATCTTACAGCGGGAGGGTTAGAGTCCAGATAAAATAATCCACAAAGACAATTTGTCTTTTACAGGGATCATTAGGTAGCAAAGATAGGAAAAAGGGAAATATCGCACTAATTTCACATCTGTTTTTAATAACTTTTCTTTTCTTCCCCTAAAGAAATGGTTTTGTTCAGAGCTTAAGATGTTGATAAACACTGACTATTCGGTATTCAGACATTTGGCCTTCTAGATGCATTTTTGTATTGAGCCAAATTAAAGACCCTATGTAGTAATATTGTTAGGATTGTGAAAGAAAACTGGGAATATTGTTATGACAACAACTACAAGATAACAAAGGTGAGAGTACAGTCACTCTAGAACAAGTGTGACATAGCCCTTGAATATATTGCTGCTGCAATCTATCACCATATTTTCATACTCACAAGTAGCAGCCACATATCAAGACCAAGTGCACTAGTGACAGGGGCTTTAGGTGATCTTTTGGTGTTGGTCTATGAAACAAGACCTTTACAATAACATCAGATACTGCCTCATTTAAGCTAGTGATTACATTATTATTGCCACCAGTAAGGCTGAAATGCTCAGGGTAACAGTTGGACCAACAGCGAAATTTCCAAGCAGAGAAAAAAAATCCTTGCTCATAGTGTTCTTAAATAAACCACCTGAACTTTCTGTCCTTTACTGAGTCAACCCAGTTGCAGTGCAAGCACAAGAAATGTAGTACAAAAACACAGCATGCATAGATCAGTGGGTATGCTGGTACACAAACCTAGAGCAAATAAACTCATGTTATTTGTATTTACACCAATGTAGTGCAGCCCTTGAAATGAACTGTCACAGTAATTCTTGATGAGGATGTCATGCATGAAATGCAAATTATAAAGTAGTTCTGAACAGCAAAAGCACAAACCCATGCATTGCAAAAGAAGGAAATAATATTGATGAAATTGCTCTCATTGAGAGCAATTCTAACATTTTCCATCTAATGGTGCAAATTAGTCAAGCAAGTTATATTTAATTTAATTTTATGGCTGTTTTCTTTTTGAAATCAGTACTGAATAAGATAACTCTTGACCAAGTTCCTTGTTCATACGTGTATATTTGAATGCTCCCATTGAGCAAACAGCTTATGAATATGAAAGAAAATATTTGTGTACTGTATGTCAATATTTTAGCAGTAGCAGATTTTTTCTTTGGGCAAATGGTACATAAAATAATCTGAAAGTCTGTTCAGTCCAGTAAAGGATTGCAGGTTTTTTTCTGTCTTCTTTAATGATGTTTAAAATGTGTGATTAAAAAACTTTTTGTTAACTTTGCATTGTTTACACAGTAATGGAGTTATGGTATAAAATTCTCCACAATAATGTAATCACTTCATTATTATTTATTCTAGACCAAGAATATGCACTGTAAAGAATAGGAAAACTAAAGGAAATTGTGTAACACAGCAGTGATTCTTTGGGAGTCCAAAGAGACACAAGTGACAGTAAAATAAGTATGTTCAGTATTATCTTAATCTTGATTCAAAAGGAGAGGCTTTAATCTGAAATGTTATCATTTCCCCTCTTTTCACAAGCAGTAATTCCCTCATAAAAGTTTAAAAGGAAGTGATAATAAGCTACCGTAAAGAGAGGCTGGAATTCCTGAAGGTGGCTAGCACCTGAGCACAGGGAAAGGGGCTGGGAATCCCAGGCTGGTGTTTCTCGATGAATCATTCTCATACAAACTCTCCTTTTCTCACTCCAATATTTGCTGTAAGGTAAACAGAGACAGAATACCGTGGAGAAATATTAAATCATTTTGTGCTGAGAGTGGTAATGTGCCACAGGGCTTGTGTATTTCTACTGACAGTCTCAGATTTGCTCTGTGTGCTCATTTTTTACTTTATTTATTGATCTCAGGGCTGGACTAAGACAAATCAAGACACTTACACATGCCTTTTATGTCAATTCCACATTGTCATGGCCCCTGCTCCTGATTGATGTAGCAATAGAGGGGCTTCCCTTTCCCATATTTTCTGAGAAGAGAGGGAGACACAGGAATATCCATGCCCACCAATACCAGAAAGCTTATGCTGGCTCCCTTTGTTTCTCCTTTTTTTCAGCAGCTCCTTTGTGGATACTATGAAGATGTAGTGAGCTACTTTAAACCCCCTCCCTGCACAGTATATGGGACAAGCAGTTCAGGAGTTGGTAATTTCACCATGCGATGTCAGCCTCAGACATCAGGCCAAAATTGCAACTTGATTTCTTACGCCTTTTCCCAGAACCTTTGGGTTTAGAGAAGCCGTAGACACATACTCTCAAGTCTACTCACTACACAACATCAGTGAAGTCGCTGAACATCAGCAAACAGAAACGTTTGATGAAAAAGGATCCGCATCCAGAGCAGTAAGATTTGGTCAGCTTCTTGTAGTTCATTATGTTTAAGAAAGTCTCAGTAGTAAACTACGCTTGAGCTGAAGCTCAAGGGAACTCTCAAACCAGCAGGAAGTTTTCTGTCCGCTCTTCATGTAAACGCATAGTAAGCAAAGCAGAGGGGTGTTATTAATGGATCATCTCTCCCAGGGAAGAGGGGGGATTGGTTTTCCCCCTCCCATTACCTTTTGCTTGTGTTTGGTAGCCCTCTTTCATGCAGCAGCCCAGTGCACAGGCTTTAGAGGAGAGGTTGCTTGCTCTCACTGGTTCTGATGTGCCTCCTGACTGCTGGCTGGCAAAGGCTGCTTAAAGGCAGGCTCTGAAGGAGGGAGGTGATTTCAGGGATTCAGATGCAAAACAGCAAAGCAATCCTCTGGGAGGAGTTGCCTTCTCTGTGTTTTACCTGGGAATAAAAATTCCCTTTCTTCAGACCAGTTTTCTAACAGAGCTTGAGGAGCTTACCACATTTCAGATGCCAGCAAGTAACACCCTAGGTACTGGCTTGCAGGTGCTGACCATCTTGTGCTGGTTATGGGACATGGGGATGTTCCCAGCACAGCATGTCAATATTAGGATTTTCCACCAGGAAGTTCTGTATCTCTCTGTTTGTTCCAGACCTGAAGGACAGGAAGACCCTACCTGTTGATGTCAGTGTCTTTTCTTCAGAAAAGGCCACAGAGGTTGAAAGCGCCGGCCCCAGACAGCAGGGATGCTCTGTGATTTTCATTTTTACATAAACTTTTAAAAGTCTCAATATCTAAATGAAAACGAAACAACCTCCTAAAGTTCTACTTCCATGCTGGCATTTTAAAAAGTTTTATTTTGAAAAAAAAAAAAGTACTCTGGTGCCGTGTAAAAAAGTGGTATTTTCCAAAAGCAAAACAAAGTACTGGTATTCAACCAACTGTTTCAACAAAATATCTTCAGCAAAATGTGTAACATCTTCCTTTGGTTTTACACCTCGTTGCTGCTTGAATAAAATGAATTAATTGGCTCCTCTAATTGCTAATTAAAATAATGTATCTTTTGTTGTAAGGGATAGGAGGGAAATAATCCCTTCCAAAATTTCAAGAAAAAGGTCTTATATTGGATTTACAAAAAATTCCAGCTGTGAGGTTGAGATTATATAGCCCAAAGCCAATGCCTGTCATTGTATGATATGTGAGCACAACAAAGACTCCAGCTGGCTGCTATCAGAGCTAATAGAGGCATTTTGGCTCATCTACCTGGTAGAGCATTTGTCAGGATGTCACTTTGTCTGTCCTTACCGTGAAGCCTATTCGGTTCTTTTATTTTTCGATGTCTTCATTTTATTACACTGAATTAGACTGAATGTCCATCCAAATCGAACACCCTAAAATCAGTAGGATGCTTGCTGAGATCTATGAAGAATTAAGTTTGAGATAGTGGAAGGGGCAGCATTTTTATTCCTACTACATGCATTCTCATGACACATGGGGCTGTTAAGTTTCAGAAGTACAAGACATTATAAGATTTTTATTAGCTGGTGGCAGTGAAATGGAAACTTGATGTTAGTGAGTCTACAGCATGTCTGTGCTGACTCACTAGTGTTCTCAACTATTATGTCAGCTTTCAGATTTAGTTTGTGAACATTTTTGCAAAGAAGAGCACTCCATCTTAAAATGCTTGAAAAAATCTATTTTTAAAGGTGTACATAGCTACAACATGCATCATTGTATAGTTCTGTTAGGTAAATAAACATCTGCATTTCTTTTCCTGAGACATATTCATAAATGTAATCAGAATTACAGTTATGACACCAACAAATCTACATTAGCTATCAGGTTCTTTATAATGTCGTGAAGATCACTGAAAAGTTCTTAGTTCTCTGCTATGTGTTTATGTGTGACTGAACTGTTCAAAAGCAATGATATTAGCGCAATCTGTTCTTAAAACTGGCATGCTCTGTCACCTTTAAACTTCCTTGATGATGAAGTGGCCTCACAAAATACTTAAACCGTTCCAAAAATTATTTTAAATACAGGTGATACGCATTGCACATGGGATCGAGTATCTCTTCTTGCCCTACTCTGCTTACCTTGTGAATGCCAGAAGAGAATGGTTTCATAAAAGGAAAGAAGCCAAATAGCTTCATTAGAGCATTTATCCATATCTTTTCAGCACTGCTGTGAGTGGGGCCAGTGCTAGGGAAGAGAGTCTGTGCTGACTATCTTTTAAGTACAATCAGCTTTAAATTCTGCTGCTAATAGACCTTGCACTGCAGCTGCTTACCTAGGACATAAAACAACAGCCATTTGCAAAGGAAATCAGATGAACCCACTACAGATATGGTGAGGGAAGAATGAAATATAATCCAAAGGGAATCTGATATGAATAGATGAATGAATGAATAAATGTGTAGGAGTGACATGTAAGAATGGGATAACACGAGAACTGTCTTCTTGATGAGAACAGCTCTCAAGACAGCCTATTCTTCTCTCAACCTTCTCAGTTACTTTCAGGATAACTATCTTCTTGCAAATAGAAAATTGCAGGGATCAATACTGCATGTTTGTATTCTTCCTTTTTTTTTTTTTAAAGTAACTGCAGTTGTGCATGTGACATTGGCCTGAAGATCTTAATTTTAAAGCAGTAAGTAGTGAATCACTGAATGAATCAGACATTTTTTCCTAGGGTAAAAAAGCTGAGATATCCCTCATAGATTGCTAAATGCTTTCAAATTAGAGAACTCAGCTAATTATCTGTCATTGAAGAAATCTAATGGAGTAAGAAAGTGAGGTCTTAAACTGAAAGAAGAGGATTGCTATAAGAATAATTATCAAAGAAACCAAGACAGTCCAGTGTGGAAGTCATACAGTTTTAACTATTATCTAATTATATAATTCTCTCTAGAAACCTACATCACCATGGGCAGAAAGGAGTTGTATGTTCAGATACCTCAGTGACAATTTTGTGTGGAAACATTAGGTGCTGTAGCTCAGATACATTTGCCTCACTGTGCTAAGCCTCCACTGACTGTAGCCACCACAGACCAGACAGGAAACTGAGAGAACTACCTCAGATATGGTCCCTAGGTTGTAGTCCTGCAAAGTCTGGTGAGATGAGTCCCACAGTCTGAATTTGTAAAGGGTTAAAGAATATTAAGGGAAAATAGAAATAAGGAAGGTGTTAAAGGAAGTCTGATTCCCAGGCAAAGTCCTTAAGATATCAGGTCATAGATTTTTCACCTTTCAGTTCCAGAACTATCAAAATACTTGACATGGGAAGAAGAAGAGCTTAACAGCTGTTTTTATCGAAGTCAGATTTTAAAATGGAGGAGAAGAAAAGGCAAAGAGGTTGTGTAAATAGGAAATGACTTATTTGTTTCTTGAATGGAAAGATGGTGCCACCTATAACAATGCTGTACAGCTGCACAGCTGAAATCATCCTTACAGGAGTTGCGTTGGAGAACTTTAGTCATCAGTGTTTATAGACCTCCATTGATAAATTCGGTAAAAAAAGTAGCTTTTATGTCTTACATCACATCTGAACAATGAACAAGTGGTTGTTATCCCGAATATCTCAACTGAAGGGTGGGTTGAAGGAGGATGGAGCTGGATTCTCCTCAGTGGTTCCCAGTGACAGGACAAGGGGCAACGGACACAAGCTGGAACACAGGAAGTTCCATTCAAATATGAAGAGAAATTTCTTTCTGGTGAGTGCGACAGAGCACTGGGACAGGCTGCTCAGGGAGGTTGTGGACTCTCCTTCTCTTGAGATTTTCAAGTCTGGATGCAGTCCTGAGTAATGTACTCTAGAAGGGGAGTTGGACTAGATGATCTCTAGAGGCCCCTTCCAGCTTTGACAATTCTGATTCCATGAATTAAATGTTGACCACATAAATCTTACCATGCTTGTAATAGGTAACTTTAAGGTTGTGGAATAACTTCATTTGGACATAGTGATGTAGATAAGATTACTTAAGAGAAATATATCATTATAGAAAAACTCTGGGCAAGTCACAGTAATACATGAAAACTGACAGCACACTTACTACAGCAGGAGAAGGGGGTTTTTATGCTTTACAGGAGGGGAGGATACATTGTGGTTGTCTTTTGCAGACAACAATGGAAGTGTTTGGAGTGACCTGTCCTTTTAGGTCAAACAAAAAGACCAAGTAGCTTGAATAGAGTAAAGGGAAGATAGAAAATAATTTTAACACCTCTTCTCCTGTTTTGGAAGACGTGACATGGCCCAGCTTTCTGAACTCTGTGTCCTGCAGGAATGTGAATGCCTTCTTGGCAACTTCTGTTGTGATAGCACACGACTTCTTTGGAAACTAAATTTCTACCCTCTGTTACAAGCACTTTGATAATAGAAATACATAGCTAATAGAATCATGATCCTCATATTCCTGTTGGAATTCAGAGCTGAGGGATCTGCAGAGAAATAAAGTCCAACATCAGGGTGTTCTCACATGGTTCCCCAAAGTACCCCTTGAGAGCATGAAGCTCAGATTTGGATGAATATTCAACTCTAATGGCACCATTCTGTAGAATATTACAACAAAAGCTGCATATAGAAAACAGGCAAGATGTGAGGCACTGAATAAAGCAGTTCTGTGAATTGAGTCAATTTAAACTGCAGTCCCTCTGAATATGTTTTACATGAGTTTTCAAGATAATGTGCTTTGTCAGTTAAGTTTTTTCCACAGTCAAAATGGGAAAGCTATTTTTGGCTGAAAATGTTCAGCTAATTGCATGAGGATTAGTAGAAGCTAAGGGAAATTTCACATTGCTATTTGTTTATTTCTAGGCCAATGAAACATAACAAAGGCTTGCGTTGTTTATTTGAGAAGGGTTTCCTGGCCACGTGATTGTCTCTGGTATGAGCCAGGGGAATGCTTTCTTCTCTCCTCTAACCCAACACCCTCACATGCCTCCTTGGTTTTGTACTTAAATCCTAAATCTCTCCTTTGATTAGACTCAGAACCATGACAATTCTGCAGAATACTGCAGGGCTCACATAAGTAACATGTGACTATTTTTAGCATGGAAATCTGAAGTGTTCAACCTGCCGGCTGCACCGACAGCTTTTTTAGTGTTGGCTCAGGCTTTATACTCTGTTGTTACTTTGCACAAGACTCAGCTATGATGTGATTTCTATTGATTTTCTAGGACTCTAAATTAATCCTGCAAGAAAACTTCGATCAAATTAATATCAATAATTTTTTTTAAAAAACACAGTTTAGTTAACAGTAAAGGGATTTGTACTAAAGAGGGAAGAAAAGTGTACATGTTTGGGGCTGTTTTTAAAGGCCTTATTAAAAACCATGCCTAAGGTTCTGTGCAAACCCCTCACCTGAAAAGCAAATATCTGTTTTGTGAAACACTGAGAGAGGCAAAAAGACAAATGTTGTGTAGCATTGGTGAGTTTAACAAAAAACCCAGGGCACATGGGCTAAACACGGAACATAAGTGGAGATGCATATGGTTCTAGTACAAAGGGAGAGTTTTCTTTTCAGAGCTTGCCAGTGCGGCAAGCGCTGAACCTAGAGGGAAGATTTTGCTGACTCACTTTGGCTAGAGTTGGTTTTGTTTGGTTGGAGGGCAAATTTTTCAGACAGAGACAACCAAGGTCTGAAATAGTTATGAGCCTGGCAACCACCATGGAACAAGCAATGCTTCAGCAGGAACTTAAACTGCTGGGTGCTGGTGGTAGAGTTTCAAATACATCAGTTACACAGATACACATCTTTGATGGAGCTCCATCTGCCAGCAGTTTTGTTTTGCCCTTATTTAAAATTATTAAAAGAATATCACATCTCAGGTAGTGCTACCTACAAGGAAGATACCTTAGCAGACTAAACATCCCTCGTGCATGCTGGAATATCCTGCCTCTGTCTGTTTTAACAGTTGAAATCCTCTCTTGTCAAAGCAACCACATGAAACCATTGCACCTCTTAAATCACCCAAAGACCTCCAAGGCAGAAATAGCTGCAGTGCAAACGTGGGAAGAGGTCTCTGCAGCTGTGTGGCTGCACCTGCTTTATGTGGTGTGACCTGCAGAGGATGCACTGAATTTGCTAGTGCTAAGGACCGCTCTTCCAGCTTCCTTCCATGCTGGCATGCATCTGTTCTGTAACCCTTTCCTCTGGCCACAGCTGGCAGAATAAAACACAAATTCACTAAATTGCATGTAAGCCCATGTTTTGATTGTGTTTCCAAATATAAGCTGTGTTAACAGTCATCACAACCTAACTAGGTCTTTATTAAGAGCAGTATAAGACTCATTAGCAGTATTTACAAAGTTTCCTGTTGCCAAGCCACATCAATGTCTAAAGACAGAGCGTTATTTTCCCAGCTGCTGTAAATGGGAGTAATTTCTCAGTGCCTTAGTAGAGATGTATTGATTTATACTGATTGTGAAGCTGGCTGAACACACCTGCCCGTTACCATTTTAACAATATTTCTGAATAAAAATGTTGGCTGACAGCAGATGACGAAATCCACAGGATTTATATCAGACTCTTCCCTTTCAAAATAAATTGCAGAAGCTAAATTTCTTGTGATTCGCATCCTAACCCTCAGAACTCTCTGTATCATTACAAGGCCCCCAACGCATAACATTTTGTGAAGCAAGAGCTTTTCACAGGGAAAAGTCTACCTTTTCTCCGTAATTTTCTCTTAAAATATTAAACTCACTTTTCATCTCTGCAGCACAAAGACAAAAACCAGCCTTTGTTGCACCAGTCTTTGCAGTGTCTATGTTCCATCTAAATTCGCCTGGATTTGAAAGAATGTCTGGGAACAAAGACCTTCATGTTGGCTTTCATAACGCTCTTGTACAAGCAGCTTGCTTTGGACACATGTCAAAAAGCGAAACCCTGTAGCCACAACTTTAACACGGGATGTGGCTGCTCTTTTAGGAGCTGTTGGGAAGAATTCTAGGCTCTGAGGGTTTAATCCTGTAATGCTATGAGTATCTCTCCATGTGGCTGAGTGCCATCCTTTCACATAGCATCCAGTGAGAACATAGGGTGCTGGTACTTCCAAGAGATGTAAATACTTTGGAGGATTGGGCTCTAATCCTTAGTCAAGACAAATCACCAATGGAATTTAATGTGAGTTTGGCCTGAGCAAAGCCATGGGGTGGGGATGTGTTAATCTAGCTATGATTTAATAAAATAAATCAAGCCAGATTTTTCTGGTTGATTCTTCTTTCGGCTTCTGAGGCACCACAGAGCAGATTTTAAAATCAAGAACCAGTTTGCAGCTCTCCTGAGTTCCCCACTCTATCATATTGTTTAAAGAGCCATGTCTGGAAAAAAAAAACACGTGCCATTCAATTTGCTGACAGCACTGGACAGCTAGTACTGGGCTGGTCAGTGAGAACATTGTAGTGCAGAATGATGTCTGAGTGTCAAGAGCATGCCACATTTATTCTGTGAGAATGAGAGAAGGAGATGGGGACACTGTTGAAAAGTTTGAAGTGGGTAAAATATTGATCCACCTGACTTGCGGAAAAGACTGGGATGTAGCCAAGTGTCGTGGGCAGAGAGTGATTGACTTCACTCGTAAGACAGAAATAATGAAATATTTATTAAGGTGAAACAGAAATTTAACAAAATTAATAGTGAATTTAACAGTGTTTTACGAGGTTCGATGCCAAGGTACACTTGTGTATCTACTGCATAGAGGACAGGGTCAGACAAACTGTCAGGGAGACCCTCCCGTTGAGTCACGAGGTTCAGAAAGGACCCCCTTGCTTTCTAAACTCCTTCTCAGAGAGGAGTCTGGGTGCGGCTGGATCCAATCCTAGTCCCAGACTTGGTCAACGGTTTATGTCTAAAGGATTATGTATGCGCAATCAATCCCTTATGTTACTTAGCTAAGATTTCAAAGTTTTAGCATGCTATTAGTCACTTACCGAGAATCTGTTGCGGTAAGGAATCTCTCAACCTCGAGGAGTAGAACCTTAAGAGAGCGTCCTCACAAAAGGGGAGATCCTGGCGTGCAGCCCGCTGCCATACCGGAGAGCTCAAAGGGCTCTTGGGCTGTCCACTATTTATACCGTAAGATAATTGAACTATAGTCATATTTCATGTGAACAAAGTATTTAGGTCTCCACTCCCCACAGTGTTTTGGCTATGTTACCAGCCATCCCCCAAAGTCCGGGTGCAGCTTATCTCAATCGATGTTGCTGTGGTCAAGGCCTGAGCAGGAGCCAGGGGGGAAAGAAGGAGAGGGGGGGGAAAACAGGGAGAGCACACCGCCACACCAAGTCATGAGCAGCGCACTCTACTAGTTCCGCTGGGTTTCAGGGTTGAAGAGTAGATGACATGTGAATTTTATTTACTTTGAAACATATGCAGAATAAAAGCTGAGGATGTTATTTTCTACTTGTTTTTTCTCTGCTTTGCGGGCTGGCACGGCATTGCAGACTTAAACATCTGGTGTTTGCTTCGTGGCATGTATGGGAGAAAAAAAGAGAAGGAAGAGACAGAGTTTTAGTATAATCCAGGCGTGTTGTTCAGAGAGTTGGGAGATGTTTCCCAGTCCTTTCTCTCCTATCACTGCAGAAGTGTTTATTATCATCAGCCAAGGACAGATTTCAACAGCCATGAGCAGCAGTATCCAGCCCCAAAAGAAACCCTTGCCAGAGGTATGTAAATCACAGACTGCAATTTCGCATAATCCTTTCTAATTCACATCGAATAGCGAATCCCTCAAAAAACATCAGAAATAAGGTTTTAGTGCCTTAGTGGATACGTAAAAACCAGTATGCCTCTACAAAGATGACAGGAAATGTCCATGCAATGGATAATGCAGACTTCAGTTCACACTGTGACCCAGAAGCCATAGGTTAATTGGTCTTTTTGGGGGGCAAGAAGACATTTTCTAGAAGGTCCAACAGCCAGGTCTGCTAAGGATGCAGAGAGGTAGTGCTTGGTGCAGGCTGAGGTTAAGTACGCCAGGGCAGGACAGCCTGAAGTGACATGTTTCAGACAGTACTGTCACAGAGTTGCCCTGTACCTTCTCTGAGCAGTTCCATGTTCCCTGCAGTGTGTGACCGGCCTCACATACTGCACATGCAACATTAGCTTGTTGTGGGCTCTTTCTCTGACCAGGAAGGTACAACCATCCAAAGAGCTCTGTGATCCAGCTCTTCAATCTCTTAACAGAGCCTGGCATCTTGCCTCATCCAGAAATACAAAAGGGGCAGTTTTCTAATTTGATTTTCCCTTCCAAATCCCACTGGATTTTTTTTATTTGTGCCACTGAATCTTCTCTAAACTCAAAGAAAACCCAAATCCCAACGCAAAAGATGCACATATGTTGAGAGATTAAAACATATTGTGATAAACATTAGGAAAATTACCTTGGGTTGGGAATTTGATCAATAATAATTATTACAGAAATACAAACAAGAAATTGACTAAATACAGTGTGAATACCCTGAAGCAGTTTGGGGATACCCTGCCCCCAAACTGTCATTTTCTTCCCATAACTCTTCTGTTCTCACTGGTGTCCTCATGCACACAGTGGGGTAGCAGAATAACTACAGGTTTCTTAGGAGAGATGAATTATTGCCACAAAACAATCTCTTGGTTCAAAAAACTACAGACTCCTGGAAATCACTTGTCCAGAAGAAACTGGCAACTGGTGAATGACAATCTGTGGGTTTTTGCATTTATAATTGTATATTTGTAATGGTGTACAAAAATGTTATCAATATTACCAACACTTATTTTCAGCTTAGAGAACAGAACACTTTTCAAATTAAAAATGTGTGAGCAATAAGATCTTGCTAAAGAACATAGTTTTAAGTGACATGATAAGTTTCTTAAATTCCAGATTTCAACCAAAAACAAAACCAAAAAAGTGAATCTTTAACCAGACATTTCTTTAATTTTCTTTCAGCCTGGAACAAAATTGTGACTGAATGATAGATCCATGAAAGTACAAATTTATAATTAAAATATTGAAACAGTTTTGCATACAATTGTTGTAACAGACTAGCTTGACTATAGATGTTAAACAAGGATCATTAAGATTCAAGAAATGTAACTTCAATGTGTAAAGTTTCACCATCTAGGACTCAATTTAGTTGCACACAGATAGATTTCTATTACCATCTGAGTAGTCCTAGAGCATCCAGACATGTGGCTGCCTGGCAGCTACGGCAAGGGACCTAAAATAGACCCACACTTTCATACTTGGCAGCTGAAGAATAGAGGGGAGACTTTGAATGAGGACATCTAGAAGAGCATTAGACGCACACGTACGGGCAAGTGAATTGATCCCTTGCGAAGTGACACTTTAGTACTGACTTCTAAAATGTGGGCTAAAGAACTGTAATAGGGTAGAGGACTGGAGCAATTAATTTAATTTTTTAAATTTAATCAATACTGTTACTGATTGTATTGTTGCTGATTACCAATGCATCACAGCTACCCAAAACACAGAAATTGTAGATGGGAATCATCTCCTGAGCTGCCTAAATACAGGTGATGCATGAAACAGATGTCTAATTCAAGACTCCAGAGTCAATGGAGATGTATTCAGTTGCTTGAGCATAGACATCAGGTTTCATTTTGGATTATGTAGAGTATCTTGTCAAGTTTCCCGGTGTCCTATGATTGCCAAGGTGCCTGCAGAGGCTAGTGGGTTTAACGATTACTGACAGCTGCCCTGCACCTTTCTGAAGTAGCATCTGAAAATTTGGCAGAGTACTCTGAGGTGCCTAAAGTGACTTTTGATGTTCTAGTCAGTCACCTGTATCTCAGCTATCTCACCTGGCATTCAGTTGATGTTTCAGAAAGACAGAAAGTCTTCAGAAAGTCTTTCCTGTCATATCTGCCAGCCTTGTGAATATATCTTGAAAGCTAATGTTGCACCAGATGGCTATGTTTGAGCAACTGAAACAAACTACAGATATTTGCTGACTCTAATGGGAACTTAAACAACTAAATCATGTGTAAACACCTACACCGAGATGCCTAAATGGAGCTGAATGCAATCTGCAGCTGACTCTCACTTTGTAGCTTCAGTGAGTTGCCCAGACATGGATGTCTAGACCTATTTAAGAAGTCTTAAGGCAACTGGACACTCTGCACAGAATTAGAAGGTAGGACACAGGACCTGCGGAAGAGCCATCTCCTTCTGCAAAAGGTAGCTGGGGACCAGAAGGACACTAAGGCATCGACTATTAGATTGGGTTGAATTCAACCCTGAATGCACTCTCTAGGAGTAAACAGCAGACGAGTTATCAGTGTAGTGAACAACTTTAGCTGACATTTTGATCTTTGTGGCAACCGCATTGCAACTGTTAATCTGCCTGCATCATTTCAAATAGCTAAAAAGACAGAATAAGCAGAAGTCCCAGGCTCCCCCAAAGATGTCTGCTGGAGTACTAGGAAAGAGAGAACCCTCAGGCAGAGATTTGTTTATGTCTGAAGTGCGCCAGATGTTGTGGTTATGTCTTTTCATTAGAGCTGTCCATTTGTCCCATTTAGTCAAATCAAGACCTTTCTTATATTGAGTGAAAATTATGTTTGTTAGGAAAGGAGTTAAAAGACTGCCATGCACCTTTTTCTTTTTTCCTTTTTTTNNTTTTTGTTTTTTTTCATTTGTGGAGAATCTGAATTGGTACTAAAGAGCAGATAGTTCAGAATTGCATCAGTAAGTGACTGAAGCCATTTTGTGTTCTGGGAAAAGATAAGTGAAAGAAAGTGTCAAAGAATCTTAATATTGCATAAGGGAAGGCAACTCTACGTTACCATACTTTGATTCATGAGAGATAGTGGTGACAAATCCGCACATTTGTGGAAGTGAGAAATATGGGTTTACTCTTTTTTTTTCTATCCTGGATTTGACATTAATGACAGAAAACATAAAACAGTCAGGATCTGAGCAATGAGCATGTTGACTTGGCAGGAATGTTCCTCATGCAGAAACTGTCTGTCTTAAAGTGGCCGCAGGCACAGTGCTGATTGGGAGGCATGGTAGTCCTGGACAGATAAATCTCATCTATACAGTTCTGTGCATGTACAAAATATGACCTTGCATCAATGCTTCTTGAGTCTTTCTTTGAATGTAGGGTACCAAATCAGTCTATGTAGGCACAGGAGGCTGGGCATGTCAGGATTGGTGGCTGTGGTAGATCAATGGCATAACACATGCACCATAAACATGACATCTGTGACATCTCCTGCAGTGCTACTATTGCATATGAGCAATTTATCAGCACCTGTTTAGGCACAATTCTTTTTCCCAGAGGTCCAGGGATCCCGGGGAAGCAGCTGGCAGTTGCAAAATTATGGTAAAAAAAGAGTCCCACATATTTTTCTGCTCCCTTATTGTATAGGAGTAGTGAATGATTCTTGGGACATGAAATCAACACCCATACTTATTTATGGAAAAAGAGTATTTAATTGGTTTGCCTACTACATGTATCCTAGGATATCTGTAGCATATAAAGAAGTGAGTGAAAGCTAGATAAATGCCCTATAGTGTATCATGAGCTCTTCCTAAGAATTAAGCTTGCTAGGTATAAATGTTTGCATAGCAAGTCACAGGCATACAGAGATACTCTCTTTAAAAAAAAATCTAGCCTTTTGTAACCAAATTGTGTAAGAGTTATATAATGTAGCTTAATATCTAAGCTGATAAGAATAGGTGGGAACAGAAAGTCTATTTTGATTAACTGCGACTAATTAACAGTAAAACAGTTCAGCTTCCTTGCGGTAGAATTCAACATGAACCTTAATGTAGTCAAGTGCAATATCCCTGTCATTTTTTGTTTAGCATTGGCAAAATTTTTTTTGGTCTTGAATTTCTTTGTAATGGTTTCTACTCTTCCACATCCATGTAAAAATCTGTATTTTCCTACTCTTTTTAAACCCTGCACAATAATATTTGAGTGCACCGTGTGCTGCTTGCCTTAGGTATTGTACCAAAATCTGTCCCTCTCAGCAGTGTTTTGCATCTGTAGCAGTTACACCTGTCTGCAGCACTCCAGATCCATCAGATTGATAGGAGCCTGAGGCAGAGCAAAAAAAGGACCTTGGATACATTGACTAGGCAGCAGCAAATCACAATCAGGCTGGCTTTCCCTCTCCCTAACTGTTTCTAGGCCTTCTTTGTAACATAACAGCTGTGTACAGCATGGCAAATTTGAACAGGACACGATGTATAAAGAAGAAAACAGTTCTAATAAAAGTGCAGTGCTCTTGCAGCTTGAAATCATACCCAGGGTCCCAGCCTGTACAACTTAGGCAATTAACTTGAATCTATATGTCAGGCCTCACGTGAAATGATCCTGCTAAAAGAAAGAAGAGTGGTATTCCATCTAAATATTGCCTAGACTGCACTAACTGTGTGGATAAGGAAAGCCAAAACCGATCTGACTTGAATCTGCTGAGGGACTTTAAGGGCAAAAAGTCAGTAAAAGGAAGCTTAGGGAAATGTGGGACTGTTGCTGAATGGACCAAGGAATCTGGTAACAAAGGACACAGAAAAGGCTGAGGCAGCCAATGCCTTCTTCAACTCAGTCTTCACTGTTAACACTGACCTTCAGGAATCCCAGGCACCTGAGAGCAGAGCCAGAGTCTGGAACAAGGAAGACTTACTCTCAGAGGAGAAGCACCAGGTTATGGAATACATAAATTAATTAGACATACACGAGTGACTTCACAGGAGGCACCCATGAGTGCTTAGAGACCTGACTGATGTCACTGTGAGGCCAGTGAGGCCAGCCTCTATTTTTCTGGAAAGGCCTTTGTGATCAGGAAGGCTTCTTGAGGACTGGAAGAAAACAGTCACTCCCGTATCTTATCCTAGAAGGGCAAGGGTCTGGGGAATTACAGTCTCGCCAGCCTCACACTGATCCCTGGGAAAATGATGAAGCAACAAATCCTGGAAAGCATTTCCAGGTACATGAAGGACAGAAAGGTGATTAGGAGTAGTCAGCATGGATTTATGAAGGGGAAATCATACTTAACCAACCTGGTTGTTTTCTATGATGAGACGACTGGCTTGGTGGATGAGGGGTGAGCAATAGGTATTGTTTATCTTGACCTTAGTAAGGCTTTTAAGACCACTTCTCATAACATCCTCATAGACAAATCGATAGAGTACAGGCTAGATAAGTAGACAGTGATGTTGCCCCAAACCAATTTGCACTGCTGGGTGCAAAGGGCTGTGACCAACAGCACAAATTCCGGTCACTAGTGGAATACCCTGGGTTAACATTGGTTCCAGTACTATTTAATATCTTCATTAATGACCAAGGTAATGTGACAGAGTGGACCCTCAAGAATTTTACAGACAATGAGAGACCACGAGGAGCAGCTGATACACCAGGTGGCTATGCTGTCATTCAGAGGGATTTTGACACACTGGAAAAAGGGGCTGACAGAAATCCCATGCAGTTCAAGGAAGGGAATAGTAAAGTCCTACACCTGGGGAGGAATAAGCCCGTAAACCAGTACATGCCAGGGCAATGACCAGCTGGAACGCAGCTTTGCAGTAAAAGATCTGTGGTTCTGGTGCTAAATAAGTTGGGCAGAAGCCAGCAATGGGCCCTCATGACAGAGGGTCAACAATATCTTGGGCAACTCTAGAAAGAGCATCACCAGGACTTCAGGACAGATTATCCTTCCTCTTCACTCAGCCCTGATAAGATCACATCTACAGAGATGGATCTAGTTCTGGGCTCCTGAGTACAAGAGAGATGTGGAGATACTGGGGCAAGGTCAGCAAAAGGTGACAAAGATGGGTAAAGAATCCTGTGTCTCATTTTCCACGCCCATGCAGTTGTCCTGATCAACCCAAATCACCTCAAGTAGCAATAGCTGCTGACCTCTGGAGCTGAATCCAACTTTTAAAGACCTGTAAATGGTTATAGTCTTTAGACAAACTTAGGACAGATAAATCCAGATTTCAATGGATATATTCATTGTTTATTTAATATAGTCAAGTAACTAGAGGTTTCTAAGTACCAGAAGTGCTTTCTACCTAAATGCAGGTTTCTAAGGCACCTAGTTCTCTCCAGTGACTACACTGTGAATGTAGGCATCAGTTTTAGGTAGGGATTTAAATTAAATAACTACCTTAAAGTTCACTGGATTCTTCTCCCAGTTACGCACACATAGGTACATAGGAGCGATTGAGATGCTCCAGGGTATGCCATCTGGTATCCAAGTCTCATTTCAGAATGGCACTTCTGTATTTCTGTATCTGATGTAGTAGTTGCCAGCCCCATCTGAATGCCCCGGGTATCGTAGAGCATTTCAAATGGTACTAAATAGGCAACTGAATTGACTTCCTACTGTTCTTTTGGTGCTTAATCACAGAGAGATTAAAAACCTACCATTTAATCAGAGGCTCAAGAACAAAATAAAAGGCAGTTTAATGTATATAAGTGAATGTAAGAAAATATTACCTTGTAGAAATACAGCAACCGAAGCCATAAGGCAGTTGCTGGAAATGTGTACTGTGATGCTGATGTCCTCTTCTCACTCGATTCTTAGCACATACATGTGAGAATGCCATAGATGCATGCATACCTCTAAGTATACATAATGTTGGCATGAATCCCCCTTCTTTTTTTTTTATCAATCCAGAAATAACAGTGAAGCCTCATTTCAACATGAAGACTGAGAAAGCAGACAGGCAAATGACTCCCACTGTTGTAATGAGGTATAATTGTGTGCACACTTAAAGTATTTCCCAGTACGGCATACTGAAAACGTTCCTCCAGGGTGTCTATCTCTGAACTGAAATACGCCGAGAAATTAAAAGCCAAAGGTAAAACAGCTTTCAATCCTTTCTGGCTATTACAAGAATCTCTAAGTGTCACAACATTTTATGTAACTTCCTGCAAATGAGGCAATATCTTAATGTAGCAAAGGCAGAAAGGTGGAAAAGGGTAGAGTTGTAGCCCTAAATAGTAATTTTTGTCCTTTTGTTGGACCTAACATTGCAGTCGGGACAGTGTAGTAGGTTAAAATGTTAGATCCCATCAAGCAGTGGCATTTTGAAATGAAATTTTATTACTACCTAGATATTTCGAAGCCTGCAACTTTTGATGAGGCTATCAATGAACTGTACAGTAGTGCCATAGAAAGTTATATTTGTAGGGACAGAGCTGGGAAAAGAAGCAACAGACATTTGTTGAGGTATTCTGGTAAAACAGTACAGATCAGAGTTCCCTTACATGACAATACGTATGTCTCTCTTTAAACCGTCTTCTGATAGCCAATAGGACTTTGCCCAAAATGTTGGAACAGTAATTTAATGTAGAGGGTTTGGACAGTTGCAAAGCATATGAAGTGTAAATAAAACCTAAAAACCAACCAAATGCATGAGCAGCTAAATAAACAAACACTGCTCCCTGACCCCACCACCCCCCAAGTTCTGATCTCTCCAGTAGGTAGCAGAAGAAAAGTTCTAAATAAGCTGATACATACTGTTTAATCTACTTACTGCATCCCAATGTTCTTCGCTGAGCCTATGTCTCTTAGGGCAGCATAGCCTGTATGAGGGACTACTGCTGTACAACTAGAATAATCCCATACAATTCAACATGGAAGAGACAAAAATATTTATAACCCTTTAGGAAAGCTGTTCTTTAGTTTCTGGATTAGGGACGAAAGGTCTTTGCAGTCCTTGGTGACCAGTAAAGTATGAAATCTCAATCAGCCTCTTTTCTGCTGTCTCTCACTGTGACGTTTCCCCCTTCTCTTTGGATGATCCCTGTTTCCGTGCTGTAAGTCGCAGCAGTTTCCAGCTGCTGGCTCTTGCCCAACTGACTAGCAATCAGGAAACAACCTGTTCACTTTCTTACAGTTTGGGGAGATCTCTGAGGAGTGAGACACAGACATTTTTCCTGCTAGTTTGATTAGCCATCTCCAGGGAAGAAAGCCAGCCTCATTAGCAAAGGTAATTCCAAGAAGAAAACCTACATTTTTCCAGTGTTTAGTGGGTCCCAGAATCCTTGTGGAACTTCTGCAGGCTAGAAATTACAGTGCCTGGCTCCATCCAATACATCTGAAACTGTTTAATGGAGATTTAAAGCAGGATATTTTAGAACTCCATCAGTTTGAAGAGAAACTGATCCAAGTAATTCTCAACTCTTCTTCCACTGGTGAAAATACAAGGAATAATCTTAGTTCCACTTCATTTATAATTTAAATTATTATTTGGCTGTTTAAATAAAGCTTTATCTTAGTTTTGAAAGGGCTTTATTGTCAAGTTAATCGACACTTTAGAATCTGCTGCAAATCCCAGGGAAAATGCTATAAAATAAATGGTTTATTAAAATTTAAATAAACCCCAGTTCATAGGAAATTCAACCACACCATATATATCAGGGGAAAAATTCAAATCTGAGTGGTTTCAGGCATGAAACTGGGATGGACCTCTTTAGCCCAGCCTCAAGGGTTGGCAGGTCTAGAAAGATTGTTTACAGAAATCTAGGAACCTACTGAACTGTACCGCTGAAACACAGCTATCTGCAGCCATTCAGGCACCTGGAAAACTTGCGAGGCTCATGGCCAGAACTTAGTATCGAAGTTTTCTCTTAACAGGAACACAGACATTTTGAGTGTAGACCATAGCTTAGGTCAATAGACAGCAAGTAGCAACAAACTTTGTAGTTTGACTCTGTTCTAGTTGGAACAGCTCATCGCATGGTCCTGTCTGCACAGTCCTTGCCTCTTGTTGTTTCTATTACAGGCAGAGAACAGTGTATAAAGACCTAGGAATGAGAGAGGGGATACGTTGCAGAAGCAACGAGTTTTGCTGTCTGCAGTTTTTTCTGGCCTTCCAGGCCAGGGAAGATCTGCCTTACCAGATCTTGTAAGAGTTCTTCAGTAGTTCCCAGGAAGTCCCTCCTTTTACAAATTTAACTTCATCTCCAAGCTTATTCTGTTCCATTATTGAAAAATACCATTGTCTTCTCCACTCTCCCATCTTGGTTATTTAGTTGATTAGTTAGCAATATCTGTCCTACATAAATACTAGAAGGGATCTCATCTGGTTCAAAGCTCCTCTCCCTAATGCACCTATATAAAGAAATGCACACTCCTGTACACTTTGGATATTAAAAGGAAGGTTGCTAATGATTGTGTAGTTATTGTGCATAATTCCCCAAGAAGTAACTGGGAACTCAGTACAGAGGCTACAGCATGTGGGTTTTAGTTCCTTTATTTTATCTTCACAGGTCGTATTTTCACTTCAGCTGCCCTTCTTTAATCCTGCCTGTCTTTTCAGTACCTAAATGTAGTTGAAGTGCAAGCACAAGGGAACTGTTACTGCTGATTAAGTGATTGATAGGTCTGAGGAGTAGGAAAGATGCAGAGAAACATTACCTACTGCCTTCATTTCCCCATGATTCTTGCTTAGACAGTGGTCAGAAATGTCTGTTTTCCTAGATGGTGAGAGCTATAGTCTTTGTTGCTCTTGATTAAAGCATGGCCCTGCTATCCTATGGAGGAAGTAAGGACTTTTGGCTGCGTCACTAGGAATCAGTTCAGTTGGAATTTCCTTAAAAAGCTCAAGATGCACAAACACTAGAATGATGTGGCTAAAGGATTCCTAGGTATTACCACACTGCAGTTAATAACTTTTGATTAACATTTGTTAGCATGATCTGAGAATGGAAACATCATCTTTTTTCAAAAACGGAGACTGTAGTAACAACCCAGAATAAATCCAGTATTAGAAAGCTTAAAATGTAACCTCTGAGAGACAACAAAGGCAAGATGTTGTTAATTTCTTGTCGTGAATTACATCATCTTACTTCTGAAAAAGTTGACATAAATAGAATATAATCCTTGCCTTCCCCTTTTAGACTGAAATAGCTTTTTTTTCCTGACCTATCTGAAAAGATTTTGCTGTCAAGAAAAGATTGAACTGCCTCTAATTTGCATACCTCAGCATATATACCTCATGCTTAGCACATGAAGAATAAGAAGTAGACTTCAGGAACAACCTAGTGACACATACATTTTTGGATGTATAGAACTTGTTTTGTGAAGCCTAAAAAACGGAACAATCATACTACCTATAAGTATATGTGACTAGATCCAGGATTTTCAAAAGTGCCTGCCTGGTGGTTTGGAGAAAGATCGATTATTAAGTGGCAGACCAGACATACTTTTTAAAGACTTGGTTTTAAGTAACGCATTGAGCAACCATAGTATTATAAACAAGTCTTGTAAAGGAATTTGAGATTAGATGAACAAGAACTTTTTTTTCTTTTTTCAATTTCCTTTAGACAGCAAAGGAGATTATTAACACCTACTCAAAGCAGTAACTTAATTCAATGATGTGATTTAAATGAGACCTATATGTGGCTCACCAAAACCATTTGGCTACTGAATGCAGGCTGCAACTCCCAGACAATTTATTGGAGTAAAACATATTTCTCGTTTACTCCTCAATTGTTCTGAGAAAGAAGGAATATGTAGTTAATCACATACACTCACTTAGTTGGAGGCAAGGCCACCTTTTCTCAGAATCACAGAATGGCTGAGGTTGGAAGGTCATGTGGAGTTCATCTGGTCCAATCTCTCCTGCGCAAGCTGGGGGTTTGCCACTTTCTTTCTCATGAGGGCTTCACTGCTGTGTGCTTTCCACACAAATACACTGGAGTTCACACTCGGTAAACCAAAGGGCTACCAGACAGGTATTGTCAGCGGATGTGACACTGTGCACAGTCGTTCATCTGTGTGGGAACATTTTCTCTCATCATGTGCCAGACAAGGGAAACAAGTGCAGCCTCTGACATCCCTAGCAGGAAGTATGGTAGGCACTTCATTCAGCTGGTAAGCACGTGCACTTGGGTTTGGTCCATTAAATCTAAGGACTGAAGTAAGACTGTGGTGCCTCATAGTTTATTTGCTGCTTCTCTTTAAGATAGCTTTAAGCTGTGTACTGGTGTGAGGAATATGCACTTACAATATCAGCCCAGATGGGGCTTTGAGCAACCTGCTCTAGTTGACAGGTGTCCCTGTCTATGGCAGGAGGGTTGGAACTTGATGATCTTTAAGGTCCCTTCCAACTCCAACCATTTTACGATTCTACAATAGTCAGAAATGTTGATAATTAAGGCATCAGTTTATCAAAGCAGAATACATGCTTCTCTTCTTCTTTCCCTTACAATAAGATAAAAGTCCCCCTGCTCTTGTTCAGTCCAGCCAGGACTCTGTTCCACTTACTCCCCAGTCCTTCACAGCCATTGTTTGAGAAACCAACCCACTTCATTGGCATCCGTTTAACACATCTGAATTACTTTTTCTGGCTAAATTGCTCAAGGCACTCCTGTGGTGCTCCACAGAGAGAAGAAAAAAGTTTTTATGTTGGACAATACCCCACAAATAAGTGAAATTGAAGGGGGAGAAAAGTAAAAGGATCCTTATGAGACATGAAATCATTGGAATTTTAATCTTCAAATAAAAGGACTCTTTTTTTTGTGTTTTCTTTTACTCTCGAGGCAAGCACTAGTAATAAAATATTTTGTAACCCTTCCATCTCTTTAAATTAGATGGTCATTTTCAGAGCTATGGAATTGAAATAACCATTTTTCTACAACTTATAGATTTTTGTTCTGCTGTGTTTTTCTGTCAGGTTTTGGGTTTTTTTCCCCATTTTTAAGTCATTCATAATACCATTCAGATGATGGTATTTCTACCACTTCTCCCAAGTAATCTTTCTTGGGGTATTTCAGATCTGCAAGTTATTCATGTATCATTTTGCTCTATTTACTTTTCAGTATTTATGTCTGAATGTGCCAACCTGAAATATTTCTTTGAACTATTTATTTATCTTTACATTTTTTTTTTCATTTACACCAACAATATACCAGGAGTAATCTGCCAAAAGCTAAACCCACAATCGAGGTGGGACCTCAGCTGCCTGTGCATTTAAAGTACATGTGATTAGATAAACTCTACTATGAAGCAACCATCATGTGGTTAACGGCAAGCAGCTAGTTCCTCAGCTGTGCTTCGGTGACTGACCACAACTGCTGGCATAAAAGGTTGTAGACCAGGCCAAATGTGGTGGCTGCCAGAGAGGTTAGGACTTACCTCAAGGACACTCTTTTAGCTACAGTTTTGTAGAGAAATGCTTTGGGGAAAAAAAAAGCCTTAAGTAAGCCGGCTGGGAAAAGGCTGAAGAGTATCAGTCTTTTGAAGCTTCTGTTGTGAATCACTGGAGGATATCTGATGTGATCAGCACACCAGGAAGCTAGGGTCTCTCCAGGTTGAATATCCTTCCTTGCTTCTGGAGTAGGCTTGGGGATATTGAACTGTTTGGGTTCTGCTGTGTTCTTCTGGACCTTCTCATAAAAGAAAATAGTGCTTAAAAAGGAAAGTACCAAATGGAGGAAAGACTTTAAGTAATGCTTACAAGCTACATAGGGCACCATATGATTAGAAAGTAGCAAGTGAAAGGTCTGTTTTCATGGGAAGTGAAATTATCTGGGCATCTGTGGGTTTATAAGCTTGTCCTAAAAAGGAAGGAATAGGAAGAGACATCTAAGCAAACAAATAAATGCTAAGCATCCATTCACCAAAGCAGGATGAGGTAACTTGAACTGACTTAGACTGGGGGGAAGAAAAAAAAAGAAAGATTTTCACAGACAGAAGAAACGCAGAGCACCTATGTGACTTCAGCAAAGCCGTTAATATTGAGATTGATGAAACAATTGAAAGGTGGATATTCCTTCAAGAAGAAATCAACATAGCCTGAGCCGACAGGAAATTATTAGCGTTCTGTGAGGTTCATCTTATTTACTATAGTCACTTACTGGTCTTGGCACACAAAAGAAGGTGCATGGTCATGTTACAAGAGTAGGAGACAACACTAAAATGCAAGAGGAACAGAGTACTGTACAAGAAGAGTTAGACCGGAGTCTCAGAAATGGGATGTTTTTCTAAGAATTCCAAGTGCAAGGCTGCAGCTGAGGGAATCTGTGCTGCTGAGGGAACTGGAAGAGAAACCAGGAGTCTGAGGAAAGGAGAGGATTGACTGTTTAATGCCTAAGTGTTGTCAAAGGGTGGCTGAGATACCCTTGTGAAAAAGGTATACAATTCTGGTCAGATCTGAGTAAATGACATAAAAATATTACTGCTGTATAAATGATGTTAATTAGACCTCATCTTGAATACTGTCTACAGTTCTGATTGCTCAGCTTCAAGAGAAATAAAACCAATAAAGGGATTAGTAGGACAACTGTATAAGTAGGAAGCAATCTTATGAGAGGAGACTAAAAAAGATGTGTTTAGTCTAGCAAAGCAAGACTGAATTGAGAAGGGATGTGATTACTCTCTATAAATACATCAGGGAGGTTAAAGATCTGTTTAAGATGAGGTACAGTGCTGACACAAGAGCAAATGGATATAAAGTAGCCTTGAATAAATTCAGGTTGGAATGAAACAGGAGTTTAAACCATCAGAGAAAAGAGCTTCTGAAACTGAATTTCTATAGGAGAATTGGGAGTTAAATTTAATTGATTTTAAAATGAAACTAGTTAGTTTCAAGAAGATGTCATACCACATGATGTTTGTGATTGCTCAGGGCTGCGTTCCCTTGATAACCAAGAAGATGCCTTGCAGTATCATAAGGTTCCTAAGAATCCCTGGTGTTTGAATACATTCCCACATTGTCATCCTGCCATATCAATAATTCGGGAGTGGAGGGAGAGGAAGGAACAGGGAGAAATACTGATCGCCATAACTGGCCTCTGTTATTACCAGCCTCCAAACCTGAGTGTCAATAAGTAGTAGCTGATTGTATTTTCTGAAGTGAATCCTGAAATAGTTGGGCTCTGCTAGCAGGTGCCAGAACTCTAATTTTAATGATTGACATAGCTATAGTAATTGCATTTTCTGATACTGATCAATCATCTTGAGTCACATTCAGTTCAGGAAAGTTAAGGTAAACACTGATAAAAATAATATAAAAACCTTGTAAATTCCCAAAAAGGTAACACATTCCCAAAAGTTTCTGTACATCCGCCTTATTGTAGAAATATCTAATACTTGGTTCCAAATTTTGCCTCCTCTCTACAGTGAGAATTACCCAGCTGACACAGCTTTAGAAGTTCTAGGTTGGAGTTCCAGCTCTCTGGGAAACTGTATTTTCAGTTTTCTCTTGTGGAAACCTTGTCATCCATGTTTAGGGTAGGGATGATGAGTTCAAATCGAAAAGGTTTTCTCTCTATTGCATTCTATCTTTTCAGTGACTTTTCCTAGGGATGGCGTTTAATGGAGATTTTTACTTTCATGTTACTGAAAGTGTCATGTTGGTGGTCTGTACCACTTTGGTTCTGAAAATACCAAATATCCTTTAGAATAGCTAAGCAGAGTTACCTACCTGTGTGGTAAACTCTAACTGCTTGGGAGATTGCTAAATTGAAAGTGTATGGTTAACCTACAGTATGGCCCGATGCTGTTTACTACCAGAGGAGGTTATGTTCATGCTTCAGCCACGTGATATACAGAACCCTGCTCTTCACAGAAACATGCTCATCACCAACCACCGCTTATACAGACAACTGGAAGAGATCAGTACATGCAGGTCACTAGTGGTTTCAGCCAGGATGGCACAGTGGTGACCAGCCTCTTTGAGCTAATAGTGGATTTGGAGTAAGCTGACCCCAAGCCCTGCCTCTGAGACTTTTCGTGAAAATCAATTGAAGTGTTATACATACTTCTTTAGTATTTTTTTAAAGTTAGGAGTGGACGTTAAAGATGCATTTGAATATGAAAGTCCTGCCATATAGATATGAGTATATATTTAGGATATGATTTGTTTAAAGAAAAGTTAATAACTTTCAGACTCTACAGACATAGAGCAAATGTTTTTGATTTCACCGTAGAAAAGGTAAGCCATCTTTGGCTTGTGCACTGTTTTAATGCTGCTTTTTCTATTTCTAGAAAAGTAACTTGACTGACCATTCAAAACTGTAAAGAACCGTAGCTCTAACATTCAGCTACAACTTGCAAAATTGCAAATAGCAATTTAGGAAAAGAAGTATTTTCAGGGCACAAAAAAAAAAAAATAATGTAGAAAACTAAGGAGGGAGTTTGATTTTGCACTATTTGTAGTCCATCTTATGCTCTGAAGAGTCTACTGTGTCCTCCATCCGTCCATCTGTCCATCAGCCAATTTCAAACTGCTTCACTCCAAAGAAGCCTGGTTCCACTTTGTCTTTGGTTTACTTTCAAATTTAACTTCTATGTACTGTTGATAAAGTAACAAAACACACTGATTTATAGTTCTTACAAGCCTTTTGAAATAAGTACAGCTATAGTGTCTGTAAATCAAGAAGGTACTTTGCCATCTCCTTGTTGTGGTACATGTGAACTTTTTGTACCCTGCTTGATGAATGCTTAGAATTCACAATATGTCTTATTGCTGACAGAAGGATGTGGTCACTCATGCTTCCCGTGCTGTTTTCAGCACTTATCAATGGCCAGGACTGTACTTATTTTGGTGTATCTGCAGACAAAGGAGAAAACTGTGCTACCACCCCCTGCTCCCACATATTTTGTGGAAAATAAGGATTCAAATTGCCGCATAGCACAGCCCTAACCTACCAGCAAAAGGTGCTTCTGGTGTTGGAAGTAGGGTAGCTGAAGCAGATGCTTCCTGAAGGGCTGTTCTCCTCCTCCAATTGCCCTGGGGACTCAGAGCAAGGTCTTGTAAAACTACACTATGTATTTTATCCTGAAGGCTTCAGCATGGTATAAAATAAGACAAGTGGCATTAAATTACTGGGCAAGCAGTCTCCCTATAGTGTCTGGGGTTAGCATGATTACTGTACAATTCATATTCTCCTTTGAGGTTTGTCTTCCCGCTAAATCACAGAGTTAGGTTTTTTTCTTGCCTATTACTTCCTCCTCATAACACACTTCCTTCTGAACTCCTTGGGATCATTAACAATGTAGATTGATGCAGACAGCCTGCGCTGCAAATGGAAAAGGCTGATTAAGTTATCATGCGATGCCTCTGTTAAAAAAGGATTATCCTCTTGAGCTATTCTAGAGCACTTTGTAATAACATAGTTTTAAATAGATACGGGCCCAAGTGATAAAATTCAGATGAGGATCCAAATCTTTTTTTTTTTTCCTAAGTTTGTAACATTTGGAGCCAGGTTTTCTTCAGGGTCACATTAAGACAACCAAGGACACTCATCACACTAGGATACAAGGGCCTCACTCAGATTATTTTTATACAACTCTAACTTTAGCCCTGCTTGAAATAAAGGGCTGAAGAGGATCCCTTCTCTGCTGCCAGGGGAAAGACAGAAGCATGGTAATGGGAGGAAGAAAAGACCTCAGGAAGAAATACTGAGTCCACTTCCCAGCAGTGGTACCCCAAAAAAATGTCCAGCATTTAATTTTAAAATATAAATGTTACTTTTAAACCATATATGAATTTTTATTGTTACATATTCCACAAGACTTTTTGTGTATTTACTCTGTTTTATTTGGGACAGTATTCAGGTTGGTCTCATTTATTAATTCTAACCTCTCTCAGCCTCAACTAAGAGATTTTTCTAAATTAGTCTAAACACCTTTAAAGGTGCTTAAAAATAAAAATGTATTGTCAGAACAAAAATCCTTATTTGTATAAAATAAATGTATTCCTCCCATAGGCAATATTGCTGTGGAAGAACAAGTTATAGAACATTAACAGAATAAAGAGACATGCTAAACAGCGTTGTTAATTAGTTTGCTTAGTCATATTTGTGAATCTTTCATAATAGTTAATCACATTACATTACTGTAAAACCGTAGCAGTATTTGTAATGTCATAATAGATTATTATTTCAGAAGGGAGCTTCATGGCTTCCAATTGCCTAACACAAAATAATTTATAATTAATAATTCCTTTGGAGTAATTACAATTTGCAATATGAATGTGGGGAAACTAATGATTTAGGAAGAAAACTTACATTTTGTGTTTGGGTCTGGATGCCAGAATGATTTACAGCTTTTTCTGCTTACTCTGGTAATGGCTATAGTTTAATTATGACAACTTCAAGAAATGCTCCCTTTCCATCTCACTGATTCTGTTTTTCCTGCAGCTGTCACTGCATTTTCTCATAGAGATTGAGTTAACAAAAAAAATAGCTGCAAGAAATTATGAGAGAAAGGGAGTTAGTTGTTTCATCTTCTGCAACAGAGCCTCTCCAGAAGAGCTAAATTCACTGGACTGGTCTCTGCAAGATGCACCGTGAACTGCTCATAATGAACTTTGCCTCCTCTGCCCCTCCTTTCTGTGATGTTTTAATGTGGCGACCTGTACAGTAATTCATTCATTGGGCTATGTTTCCCCAAAACAGCTGAAGGACAGACAGAGGAGCTCATCCTCCTTCTCAAGGATTTGGTTCTCAGCACTGTAATACAGACAAAGCCACTATCCCAGGACACCTTTGCCTACCTCTGTCATTATTTTCCATGTCCTCAGGTATGTCTTAAAAATTCCTTCATTGGAATAGGTTAATATGACCCTGAAGACTTTGCGCCTTTCTTTAAAGACATGTAAACTTTTGGTTTGAATCTTATTGAAATTACTGCTGTAGGATGATGGTCACACCTATGCAATGGTAGAAATTGGATCCCAAAAGTGCCTTCATTCAGGTATAAAAAAATAAAAATCAGTCAGTCCTGGAGAACTACTCCAGGGAATACACAGGCAATGCTCAAAACTAGTACTCTCCAAACAGCAACACAAAGAACGGTCAGGTTGTGAATCCTTGGTGTATCACCTGATTATGCTTTGTTTCCGTGAAAGGCAGACAGGGTGCTTGCTGTTACCACGCTGCTTTTGGAGCCAGTGTTTCGAAACAGTAAAATTTCGCATTACCTCAATGTAGGTTCTGCTAAATGACTATGCTATGAAATGCTGAAACTGTTTTATTTGCAAATGGTCTCTGATTTTTTAACAATGCGTGTGTACGCGATCTCTTCTACATTGAAAAGTCTCCAGTTTACTGCGGAGACAGAAGAGCTAATGAAAGTGGGCGTTGGCACTATAACACCACCTGTGGTCTGGACAGACCAAGTACTGAGTAAGACATAAGGTTTGGATGCCAATTTTGCTGTGCTTGGTCGTAGAGTTAGTATTCAATTGCTGAAAGACACCTGTAGAGAAATAGTTACTGATGTCATCCAGGTGACCTGTGACACTCATTAGGAGTACAAAAAGCAAGCATCCAAACACATGATGCTCTCTTCTTAGAGAGGACATACGCTACAAAGGCTCAGGAAGCCAGTAACTTGATCCTTTAAGAAAACCAAATTACTGCTATGTGACAATGACCACTCCCAGCTACCATGTCAGCTGGTCTTAATTAATTTATTTAACCTTCACTGAGATGTTTTCTGAGTGGTGCTCAGCACAGAATGGCAGAAGATGTAGGACAGGGCAAGAGAAAGCCAAGGGGACTCAGTGTGATTATGTTTGTCATCTTGTTCCTGGAACTGCAAACCGATTTGGCTTCCCTCAGAGTTGCTCAGTGTAGCACCTAGCTTCCCATGTCTGCAAGGAATCTTTCAGTACGCTGCTAGATCATCTTGAAGGGGCCAGAGTAGTTGCCAAGATCTCTGAATATAAAGCGAATTTAAAGATCACTAACACTTTTTATAGCCTATTTGAGAATGCCTACTCTATTTTAATTTCTGACTGCTGGAATTTCCCATGGTGGCACTGATGGACTTGAAAAAATTTGTCTTTTGGTTTGTTTCACTATTTTTAAAACAATATTTCCGTTCAGCATGGTTATTCTCATCTTTAAATGTATTATTTCTGCTGAGACATTGGTTTTGATCAGAGTTGGCTTCCTAGCCGAAGGCTCTGAAGAAAGCAGTCTGGACTTCCATCGAGGCTGTGATCAGACGCTATTCTGCCATACTAGCTACCTTTGAGTGTGTCTTTTTGTATTTACCAGAAGCTGCTAAATCCCAAAGAGCATGGTTTTCATAAGCATCTCCTCAGTAAATACACAAACGACATAAGCTTAAAGCGCATTCACTTTGTTGATCTTGTTATATTTCCAAACAAGTGTTAGAATAGAAAACATGCCTTCTCTCCCCTGTGACCTTCGCCTATCTAACCTGATTCTGACACTAGGTAGGCAATCAAACATTTTTTTATACCCTGGGGATTCCACACAGCCTCCTCCCCACCTTTTTAAATCAGAGTGATGTCCGCTACTTGTCAGTGTGGCAGGTTTCTTCTCCAGTTCATACAGTAAGGCTGATGGGCCTTTACCTGGGAACATCTAGGAGGCAATAGTGAGCCTAACTGGTAAGTCTGGAGAGGCAGAAGCTGCAGGATGCCCTGTTTGGAGGGGTCTGTGAGTTGTCCTGTGGTGGTTACAGCTGGGTCTAGAGAGTTCCAACACCAACCAGAGAGAGTATCCCATCATGACTCAAAGATGCAGCCAGGTGCTCTGGCTCACATATATTTAAGAAAAAGCAGCAGCTGCCAGGTGCAGGAGGCATATGAAGAGATATGTGAAGAAATCTATTTTGGAAATGGAAGGAGAAACAGAAGGAATGTGTGGAAGGGGACATGTGATGGCACAGCTGGAGATGCACTCTTGGAAGAAAGTAGATCATGCCAGGGTAGGGGATCTCTGGGACTCTGAAGCTGTGGGCTGTCTATGACACCCCGCAGGAGCTGCAGCCCGTGGAGGAAGCCCAGAGCAAAGGAAACCAATTAAGAAACAAAAAGCAGCAGATGGAAAATATTACTCACACAACTCCAAGCTCCTGCACCTCCCATTACCTCACCAAAGGAATCGGGAGGGATGAGTGTAACACACAGCAGAAACAGGGAAATGGAGGCTAAGAAGTGGGGAGGAGACATATTTGACTCAAATGGAGACTGTTTTGCTTTTGACGGAAGTACGACTTTTTACCAATCTTACTGGGAAGGGAATAAAAAAGGTTCTTTTCTCTTAGCACTACTTTTATTTTCATTTATTCCCCAAACCTCTGTCCACTAATAAGGATAACTAAATTTCATTCTTACCAAGGAATCCCATCAGAGATAATTACAAAGGTGACAAACTTTGGATGAGGGAATGTAGCTCATGCAATATAAGAGGGCCACAAAGTGCAAAAATCCTATGGATTTTGGGAAAAGTCTAGAAAAATCTTGTGCATTTTTTTTTTTCTGCTCTGTGAAAAATCAGATAAGTAATGGAAAATTAGATTTTCACAATTTATTAATCTCCAAGTGGGAAACAATCAAACAGTCTTGCTTGGAGGTCTCACTCAGAGCATTTATGTGGAATATTAATTAGAAACCGTCCCCAAAAAAACTTGATGGGAAACCAGAAAGAAATAAAGGTGCGATGGTAAGGAAAGAGAATTATATAGTCTATGATAGATATCATCCCTCCTCTCCAGATGGAAGGATGGAAGGTATAGAGGGCTGAGAAAACCACTTTCATGGACAGGTTGATTCTGTATTTACTCAAAGCAAGATGAGATTTTGGATAAAAGGCTAAGATATTATTATGCATACGGTATTTGACACCATTTTTGACTGAATAAAAGAAGTCTTTCACAAGTAAGTGGAATCACTCTGGATACTGCTTGGGTTTTGTACTGTTCTACGTGGCTTAGGTGGGACACTGAAAATAATATACTGAAAAGAATGAGATCACTAGAAAAATTAACATACCGCATATTAGACATACAAGAATAGTTTCTCACTACAGTGGCTTAATTTCTATTGCTTCTCTCAGAACTCTGAAAGAAGTTATAGGCACGCTGGTCACAGAGAACACATTCAATTTCTAGTCTGGATTCTCATGGGAACGTGCAGAAAGACTCTCCTTTCAGGAAAGTGCCCCGATCTTAAAAATTACCTGAGATCCAGTTGCATATGTTAAGCTGCACAGGAGCACCTCAGAGCTGAGTGTTTTCCACTTCAAAACTTACTTATGTGGGAGCTTTTGAAAATGCAGTCATTACTTAAGGGAATGGACAGGGCAATCTGGTTCTTATACTTCTGAGAACTGGCTTTTCTGCTAGAACTTCTTTAGCCCTCAAACTCCAAGTTTTTTTGGTAGTGGCATAGTCTGAAAATGAAATGAAATGTCTGAATCAGCATTTCTTCAGACCCTTTCCAATGTATTATACCTCAGATACATTATAATGCAGTGTGCCATATTCCACAATGTTTCACAGCAATTCAATAGCTGCAAAATTAACTTCATGACTGAAGTGCTTAAAGCCCTTCTGGTCGTCTTGTAAATTAGGAACCTGGAACGACTGTCACATATGAAGTTTATATTGTCATTTGAGATCTTCTTATTGAAATCTGACTGTTATAAATAAATCCTTAATTGGAATTGTTACTTCTTCTCCCAGATTTGGTAATAGATCCAGGTATTTTTAGAAGCAAAGAGTGTTCAAATATGTTTTAGTCCTGTGTTAAAAAGCACGAGTACTCCTCACATGATTATGCACCTTCGACAATATCAACTTTATTTTTCTTGGCAGCTTCAACGTATTGCCATGAAATAGAAATTTATAAATAGCTGTTTAAAAAACTCCCCCTGCCCCGCCCTTGATTTCTTCTGAGTTTTTTTCTCTCATTTCTTCTTGAAAAAGCCAGTTTAAACACATATTTTGAGAGATCCTTGGGAACTGATTTGTGCTGACCAGACAGAATTTTATATACTTATCTAAGAAAGAGAACTTTTAAAAAAGTCTGATATGGCTTGAGGAACCCACAACAATTTGTTGTCATTTAGAAAATTATTTTTGTTACCCAATAACCCCTCTTCATCTGGGAAGAGGAACCAGGAAAAAACGAGGAAACCCAAGGGATAAAATATAAAGTGATTTAATAGAATAAGACTAGATAGTTAACACTAATAACACTAAAAAACCCCACCAATATTAATGCTGATACTGATATGAAATATATGAAGATTATATTCAGCTAATTCTATCAGTAGGAAGCTGTGCACTCCCAGCAGTAGACAGCAAATGTCAGTCACTGCAAACGTCATGATTTCAGGAGGAAGGGAAGGGCTCAGGAATCTGGGAAGGGCTTAAAATTACTGAAAAAGAAATTATTCCTGTGTCACCCAAATCAAGACAAAGTCAAACAAACAACAATCAAAAAAGTAGTTGTTACCCAGTTCCGTGCTTTGTTAATGTCCCCAAGAGGTGAAATAAAAGTATTAGTGATGAGGCAGAATGCATTTTAAAATTATGTCTAACCAAAGGAGCTTACTGCTGTTGAACTTTAGTAAGTAAAAAATAAATAAATAAATAGTATGATTTCTAAAAATTATTAGCTACTTATTTGACTGAACAAGCTACTCAGGTTAATTTTGAGAAGAATGAACTGCCCAGCTGGTACCACAGCATTGGGTGGGCATATTTGGTTAGTGCCTTGGTTGGGGTTTTGGGGAGTGTCTCTTTTAGCAAAGGGGCACCATTAACACTTTTGTCCTGGTTTCCGGGAGGGATAGTGTTAATTCTCCCCTGGCTCTAGCAGGGGCACATGTGAACCATGCCCGGCCAGTAACAAGGAGCTGGCCGGGAAGGGGATTGGGGACATGAAATGGGTGGGGGGTGCAGGGTGGGTGTGGGTCCGGGCTGCGGTCCGTATTGTAAATCGTGTTTATATCCTTCTCCATCCATGCTACCATTACTGTTTTCCTTATTCTACTTGTTGTCCTCTTAAAATAGCTTTTGTCCCAACCCATGAGTTTCGCCTTTTTCTTCTGATTCTGTCCCCACTGCTGTGGGGTGTTTGAGCGAGCACGGCTGCCACCTGGTTCTTCGTTGCTGTCTGAGGCTAAACCAGGACAACTTTAAACACAAGTTAGGGCTGGAACTTGTATTTGTTTGCCTGAGTAAACAAATAAAACAGTTGTAAACAAATAACGGTAGCAGTAAGAGGTGAAAGAGAATGAGACTATCTTTTGCTTAGTAAAAAGAATGGTATTCTTTATGGTCAATAACAAGCGTGTGTCCTCCCTCCACTGTGATGAAGGGTTTTAATGTGATTATAGGTTTTTTTGGAGACACTGCACAGGGTGCCTAGGTGGTGGCAGTGGGGGCTGAAGGGTGGCCTCTGTGAGGAGTGGCCGGGGCTCTCGCAGTTTCAGCCACCTCCAACCAACTCACCACAGGGCATGGCTGAGCCCTGCAGCAAAAGTGGCAGTACTTCAGTGAAAACCCATTTAAGAAAGGACAAAAATGCTGCATGACAGCAAGGAGTGAGAGAAAAAAAGTGTGAGGAGCAGCCCCGCAGACAGCAAGGTGAGGGGAAAAAGGAGGGCAGGAGGTGATCCAGCTGCCAGAACAGATTCCCTTCCTCATGGAGGAGACCACATCAGAGCAGGTGTTTCCCTGCAGCCCATGGAGAGGTCCAGGCTGCAGAAAATATCCACACTTCAACCCATGGAGGACCTTACGCTGTTGCCTAGCTTTACTTGGGATGAGTGGTTAGATTTGCCGAAGCCTTTAGGCCACAATAGAGTTTATTTTCATAGTAGCTGGCACGGTGCTGTGTTTGGTCTTTTAGTATGGGGAAAATTTTGATAACAGGCTGATATTTTGGTACAGTTTTCAGTTCCCCATCTTCTGCCAGTGAGCACAGGTGCACAAGAAACTACTGTTTTATAACTAATTTTAGAACATCTCTTAACTTCAGCAGATGTCTTGTGTTATTTAGAAATGTCATATATTAATATAAATTATTAAATAGCAAGTGTTCATTAGCAATTAACAAACACGACCAAGTCCTTTTTAAAAATGTAAAAAACTTGTTTAAAAAAGTACTTAATGTTTTGTTTCTTGAAGCTTGCCAAGGAGAGAGGGTTAGAACAAGAAACAGGAAAAAAAAAAAAGAGTCCTTTAGCCTCATTATTTGCTCTTAACTATAACTACACAAGCTACAAAAAAATGTATGGAGAATGCACCCGCTAGGTCTTAGCTATTGGGATACAGGATAAAACATCCTTGGCAGAAGAGCGAACAAGAACTAGTCTGGGGTTTGGCTCCCTCTAACTTTAGTATCTATATTTGGACTAGATGGCCATGCAGACATTACAGAGAACAGTTACAAAAGGCTTGGGCATCATCTGCGAATGGTCTCAGATTCTATAGGTACACACAGTGGCCTCCAGTTGTCCCCTCAGAAGGGCAAGACTGTTCATGGATCCTGTGTCATATCTGCTAGGCTCTAGGGGCCAGTTGCACTATGGCACCTTAGAAGGTACTGTTGCCTGAGTGTAGGAAACTGAGCTGAAGCCCTAGTGAATACAGTCTGTAAAGTCTAAAGATGTTGACTTTAAGACAGCAGGAATGAAGTTTTGCTCTGCTAACTATAATGGGATCTTAGAAATTTTTGAATGTAAATGTCTGCAATATAGCTGTCAAAAGTATGAGGAACTGGAATCCAGCCTGAGTGTATTGTGTATTCTTTCCTTCCTTTCTTCGTTCCTTCTTCCTTCCTTCCTTAGCCTCCACAACATCCCACAGCAGAGCTTGGGGTTTGTTTTTTTACTTCTCCTGACATAGCTTCATATATCTGAAGCCAAAGAGAAAACAAGGGTAGATTGAAAAGACAGAGGAACAACTTTGTTTCCTCAGCAAAGTGGGGCTTCCCACTGCAAGCGGAATGTAAGCCCCTGGACTCCAGACTTCAGGGTTACTCTGCTTCTTAGAGTTTCCCATCAACATTTTAAAGTCTGGAGTCTAAAAGACCATAGAGCAAGCCAAGACCTTTTATGTAGACATTTTGTGAAGAACAAAGTCACATCCCCCACAAATCTTTCTCTACTTACAGATAACAGGTCAGGACCTGTCCAGACCCCAACCTCCTATCCTTGCTTAGCCCAGAACTCTTATCATTTCATGACCACTGTGCCCCAGATGGCCTCCAACCATCACATCCCCCCCAAGGTCACCTCTGCTTACAGGCAGCGGGTCCAGCAGGGTTCCTTCCCTACTTGGATCCCTCACTGGCTGTGTCTGGAAGTTATCCCCAACACACACCCAGAACATTCTACGCTGATCACTGATTTTGCGAGGAACAAAGTTGGTGTCAACATCGGAGCAGGGTCAAAAAGGCAAAGATGGAGTTCTGAGAAAACTCCGTCTATGGGCTCTGTCACCAGGGCACATCCTCTTTCTCCCTCTCNTTCGACCAGGCCCACCTAGGCCCCTTCAAGAGGCCCACCTAGACACCTTCTAC
>VXBW01002957.1:14915-38972 GCA_013400375.1 Thinocorus orbignyianus
CAGTGTTCAAAGTGCATTCAAGCCTTCCCTCTTTCATGCCAGAAAGGGAGAGGAAGGGAGGAGGGAGGACAGGACCCGCCGTCAAAACCCCAAATTGCCTGCGGGAACAATCCCCTTCCACCAAACAAAAACTGCCTGGGAATAAACAATTAACTGTTCAGAAGGTTTCCTCATCGCCGCCGCCGGGACCCTGCAGCCAGGACGGGCACCACCGGGCACCCAGCCGGACCCTCCCCAAAACCAGGCTTCTGTTTCAGCCCCGGAGCTGGGGCAGACCCTGTCCCATCCCTGTCCCCGTGCGGGGCTTGCTTCCTACCTCCTCCCGCAGTGCTGAGCCTGCACCTTCAGCCATGGAAATAAAGCTGTTTTNAGGGCTCTGGTTTTTACTCAGAACACGTTCCTTAGGCCAAAATGTGTGGGAAGAGCCGTGCTCCTGCAAACTGCAACCTGGCTTTGGGGACACAAACATCTGCCACGACTGTCCTCACTGACCACAGCACTTTGTCTGGCACCGAATCTCCAAAGAAACCCCAGAACTCTGCTGGGGCCAACAAACGCCCCCCCTGCCCCCTTTCAGTTTGCTGTTTTGGGTGAAGTAACGTGGCCAAGGGGCACCTTCGAGGGGCTCCCCAGCCACCCCACCGCCCGGTGGGGGCTGCTCTGTGCCACGCTCCCCTCACCCAAAACCCCCGATTTCTGCCTCAGCGCCGGGACGGGGCTGGGTCTGGAGGAGGGTGGCTGGTGGGGGGGGTCTCCAGCCCTCCCAGCACCCACGCAGGACGCTTGCCCACCCAGCCCCGGCCGGCAGCGGGACTTTGGTGAAGGCACAGCCATGGAACAGGGATGGGCACTGCTGGACATCCCCAACCAGCATCTGCCAGGGCCGGGCTGGAGCTCTCCACCCCATCGACCGAGGGGGTCTCACCCAGGGGATGAGGCTGGGAGGGTCTTCGCACCCCAGAGCTCCTTGGGAGAGCTGAGGTGATCCCTGTCCAGGCTCCCCCGTCTCTGTGAAGAAACAAACATAAAATTACATCTCTACAGGGCCTGAGAGTTCTCACAGCGCATTAATAAAACCCTCCCAGAACATCTCCAACACATGTGTGCTTTTACTCCTTCCCATCTCCATTTGATAAAAGCAATCTCCTTTTTCAGATTATATTAATTTCTATTCTTGAACTGAAAAAACACAATTGACTTTGCCGCATGAACTTCCTGTGGGCACACTTTGAAAAAACACCAGTTTTGTCAAATTGCAGAAGGGAGGAGAAGGGAAGGGAAAGAAGAGGCCGGAAAAAAAGACAGACAGGACGCAAAATATATACTGTTCAGAGGCAAATGGAAGCTCTGTGCAAGGTTCTTCTTTTATAAAGTGTCACACTTTGGCTGTCCTGCGCCCCTCCACAATGGGATGAATGGTGAGCAACAGCTTTGCCTTTATTTAAAGAAAAATTTTGAGAGATCATTGAGATTCACATGTATCCCTCCACCAGCATGAAAATGTAAATTTGGGAGCGGGGCTCACGGAGAGGGCAGATTTGGGAGCAGTGTTCAATGTGCATNTAAGAGGGGAGGCAGGGTGCCCCAGCCAGAACATACCCACAGATGGTGTCTCACCCGGTTTGCTTTGGGACCAGCTCACTGACACGGGCTGCTCCAGGTGCTGACGGTGCCGTACGTGGCCTAAAGGGCAAATACGGTTCAAAGCTGGGCTTTAAAAATTGGGTTTTGGCTGCTAACTAGTGTATACAGAACAGAGAAGCCCAATTACATTCTACTGCAAGACTTCCATGGCAGGGGCTGTTTCAGACAATCTCTTAAAGTATCTGGCATGTCAGGAGGCAGCTTTGGGCTGCCGTTGGAGCAGCAAGGAAGAGGTAAAAATTGTAACTTCAAATCCCTAAAAATTACCTAGATCTGTGAGAATTTCACATGGTGTCACTGGAAGTCCCCCTCTCCTGGGAGGTGCGTCCAAGCACCCATATGTACGTGTGTGTGTGTGTGTGCAGGGGTGTGTGTGTGTGTGTGTGTGTGCAGGGTGTGTGCATGCACACACAGATGTGTCACCAGAAGTTCCGAGGCGATCGATGCCTGCTCTGCACCCGAGAGCAGCCTGAGCACAGCGGGGATGTTTGTCCTCCCGCTGCCCGAGGTCATGCAGGGGAAGGGGTCTCGGGGCTGAGGGAGGGGGACTTCTCCCACCCAGACCTCTCCCTGTCACCCACCACCCCAATTAACCCCTGCCCAGAGGAGTGGGATCAACTGAAGGGTTTTTCCTAGGATGCTTCCAGGGATTTCCCAACTTTGCTTTGGCGAGGAAAAGGTGGTTTTACTTGAAAACAATGGATTAGGTGTCAGCGCCTCTTTAAGGCAACTTTAAAAGATCCATGAACTCCCTCGGAGAGAACAGTTGATGTAGTCACTGACAGAAGCTCAATTGGAGAGATTTTCTCGTGGCAAGGAAGGACTCCCCGGCCTCTCCCCTTGATATTAAATGTATCTATCTATGTGTGTGCAGGAGAGAAAATACCTGCAATGCTTCATTTTTAGCAACCTTCACATGATCCAGCGAGATGTTTTTGAAAAGCATCACAAAACTGGAGAGACAGCAGTGAGCCAGCAACAAATTTCAGCCGGTTTGGAAACGAATTAAAGGGTGAGAAGCTGACCGAGGCAACGGCCGCCTCGGCCAAGAGCGGATCAGGGTTTACAAAGCCCGTGCCTCTGAGCAGTCCTGCCTCGGTGACAAAAACAGCCAACACCTCTTAAATAACTTTCACCAAGGCAGGAGCTGCTGCCCATGGGGGAAGACTCAGCCGTCGCTGCCAGAGAGAGGTCTGGGGGTGGGGGGCTCCGAGGGGGTCCCTGTGCTCTGGGGCAGGGCGATGGCCGGGCAGCGGCAGGGCCAGGGCTGTGGCTTCTGATGAGGCTGCAGGGTGGCCAGGTCTAATCAGGTGAATTAGGAGCGTTTATCCACACTTCTCATCTGTGGAAGAGAGAAACCACCCAGGTGCCCGCAGATGCCAGTCCCTGCATCCCTCATCGCCCTGCAGCATCCCAGTCCCTGCATCCCCACCGCCCCGCAGCATCCCGGTCCCCGCACCCCCATCACCGGGTGCCCAGGCCGGAGCAGGGCGAATGCCCAGCCCGTGCCCCACGTTCTCGAGGAGCAGGCTGCCCCGCGGACCCCCGTGCCCGGGCACATGCTGTACGGCCACGGCGCGGTGTGCCTTTGCCATTCTCCCGGCCCGCATAATTTTCTGCCTGTTTTTTGTCTGGGGCGACAAACGGCGCTTCCTTTCGTCCCCAGCACTGCCACCAACCTTAATTCACACAACTCAGCGGCTCATGATTTTCAAAGCTTAGCGCAACATTTGCAGAACAAAGTCGGTTTTTCTCTCTTTTTGGTGGGTACAAGTATGGGGACCACAGGAACAGTTAAATTCATGGCATGGTTGGTCTACCACACAGTCGGGGGAATTCTTTAAATAGAGCCTGTCACTCTCTTTGCCCATCAATGGGATTTCCTTCTCAAACTGCTGATTCGTTCAGGTACACAACAGAGGAAATTTCAGTTAACCTTTGTTTCACCCCGGGGAAAAATCTGTCTGAAAAGTATAAAATGAATAGATTAAAAAAAAAAAAAAAAAGAGAGAGAAAGCAAAAAAGAAAGAAAAGCTGCAGGGTTATTCTTTCTCGTGCTCACAGCAGTCAAAGTTAAACAGAGAAAAGGAGGCAAACATGAACATTTTATTCCCACCAGAGAATAAGGTATAATATATGATTTAGAAATTCCATTGTCTATACCGTGATTTCTAATTTAGAGAAGGGAAGACTGAACACAAATCTATTGTTCTCATCGGGTGCATCAAGAATTCACTTTTTGACTATTTCCTATATGACTGAAAAAGGAATAATAGGTTACTCCGAAGAGAAAGCCTTTTTAGCTATTTGATTAAGTTGTCTTAAATACCTTTTAGATTCCAGCAGCCCTTGGTGAAGAGAAAAATAATAAACGCTAACTCGGAATGACTTGTGAAGAAAGAAACGCAGGCAGAGATAAAATCAGAAGTACAGCCATAACATAATGGGAAGTTTCAGGATACATTACTGCCCAGAACGGCCTCAGACTGTTCTAAGTTATTCGTAAAAAAATAATAATGCTGTTTCAAGATACAACTACAGTTTCAGAGCAGGAACAGTAACTCCCCCATCCAGCAGGCCTGCAGAACCCGCGCTGCCCAGCCCCCGGGCAGGGCACTGCCAGCGGGGAGGCTGCGGCACCCACCCCGCAGCACGGAGACCCGGTGCCGGTGGCTCTGCCGGGGACAAGGGCAGCGAGGGAGCCCGAGGCTGTCAGCTGCAGCTCCACATGGGACTTTCTACCCTTAATCGGCTCCTCAGGAGCGGGACCCACCGAGGTTGTCACTGCCAGGGTCCAGAAGCCAGACCAGCGCCCGGCCTTTGCTGGGACGGGCTGTGGGCTCCCTCCTGCAGGCGACTCTCGGCCAGCCTGCAGCCCGCGGAGCACCGTGTCCTCGCTCCTCCACCTGCCCGTAACGGAAAATCTAGTGCTGCACCTCAGGAACCCGTTTTGGCAACATACAACATCCTTTCCCACCGATCCAGCACGGAATGGATATACACGTAAAAGAGGAACCCAAGCCCATGGAGCCCGTCTGTGCTGAGGCTGTGGTGTCTGACGGACAGTCTCCGGGCCCAGAGGAGGCCGTGTCAGGGACGTGCCACCAACACTCTGCTCCTCCCCACAACCGAGAGGAATCCGGATTTAAAGCTTCCATATTTTGATGCTTCAACTGAATGGCAAACCTGAAACATCAGCCCTCAGCTGTGTCCATCAGAACAGCACGGCTCTGGATGCTGCCGCGAGGATGAGGCATGGAATAAGAACACTGATGCAGATGAATGCCTGAAACTCACAAAGCTGAACTGGGGGCTCTCACCTGCCTCTACTTTTGCCATGAAATTCCAAAAGTCTGTAACTTAGGAAAAAATAAACATCACATTTCAGCACAGGCGCACTGTGGGTATGAGCTAGAGTTTCGGCTGAACTTTCCTTCAGGCCAATAACCTGTCAGTCAGCCCGGTTCTGATCACCCCTTCACAGCCCCAGGGTCCGACCAGGCTCCTCTGTGGTGACGCGGGAGAAGAACATCTCTTGGGAGTTGGGAAGAACCAGCGTGGAGTGGTCAGGCCAGAGCTGCTCTGGAGGTGGCAGCTCTCACTGCTCTCACCTCCTCCTTCTGGGAGCACTCAAACCAAGTCTGTAGCGACTGAACTGTCTCTGGAGAACACAATATAACAACAACCAGACATTGTGGTTTCATTCTGATCTGGCGCTTCTGCTGTCCTTCAGAGAAGCAATTTAAAGCCAGCACTACCATACCCAGCTCTTCAAGTTTTTTAAGTGTTAAGCATCACATGGGGCCTTCACAGCTACAAAGGAGGAAAACCCTCAACACTTCTAGGGACACAGCTGGAACCGTGAACGCCCCTGTGCCAAGGTGTAACATACCAACAGGGCTGAGAGCATCAGAGCCAGCAGAGCCCAAACGTCATCAAGAGCCGTCTGAAACCACACCAAAACAGACTGTGGGAGAGGGTTTACACTGTGGTGACCTCCAGGTGGAAGGAGTCCCAAAAAGCCTGATTGAAACCGGGATGCAGGAGGTTGCATCACTCTGGGAGTGGGACTGAAGCTTGAGCTAGAGCTGATCAGGAGATCTGGGACGGGTGAAATCCCGCTGGATATACCCCGGTTCTTCTGTTCGATCTTCCTGAGGATTGCAGCAAAGAAGGGTAGGAAACAATGCAACAGGCTCCCTAAAAATATTCATACTGAAACAGATACTTCTAGAATTCAGGAGCAGAAACTAACGTCACTTCATGGATTTCCCATAGATCAAAAGGTCTGTCTGAGGAGCCAAGGAATATGAAGAATACAAACAGCATCCTGGAGACTACAGAGCCCCTCCAGATCCAGTCACAGAATCACAGAATTTCCTGGGTTGGAAGGGACCTTTCGTCTCATGGAGTCCAACCATCACTCTGCCACTGACCAACCCACCACTGACCCGTGTCCCTCAGCACCACATCTGCCCGGCTTTGAAATCCCTTCAGGGATGGCAACTCCACCCTTGCCCTGGGCAGCCTCTGCCAAGGCTTGATAACCCTTCTGGGGAAGAAATTTTTCCTAATCTCCATCCTAAACTTCCCCTGGTGCAACCTGAGTTTTTCTTTCCTCTTGTCCTGTCTTCTTCAGACTCACACCTGCTGGGAAAAGGGTGAGGTGAGATGCGGCACCCAGCAGTGTGTGGTGACGCCACGCTGTTCCTCTGGGGGTGTAACACCCAGCAGTTATTTTATGGGAGGAAAACTCAGGCGTTAACACTCTACTCCTATTTTGGTCCTCCTGAGCTTTCGTGACCTCATTGCCTCACTGGCAGGTTCCCCAGCCCACATCTGAAGGCAGCACCACAGGAAGAGGACAGAAGATCTCAACACCTCCTCTGTGGTTTGCAAGTGTCCACCAGGACAATGTGGTGGCTCTTCCATTGTCATGGAAGGTCATCACTTGTCCTGGCAAAGATGACCCACTGCTCTCCAGCAGACATGAAGCTCTTAGAAGATAAAAGCACTGACGAGCACTGAGATGGTGTGGAGGCCTTGAGAGCTGCAGAATGACCTCAGGCTGAGGGGCAGAGACAGCAAAAGAACACACCAACCTTTTCTATTGCACTCATCTTCTGGCATACTGTGTCCCACACAACAAAGACATCCTTGGAAACAGAAAACAACCAGGATGGACAACTCCTCAACACAGTTCTTCTGCTTGCAACAGAGCTCTCCAGAAACATGCAGTTTCCGTACTAAGAGGCTCAACTGTAAGGTGGTGAAAAACGAGGTGGAACCACAAATCCTCACTAGCTGGAACAGCTCTGTCCCTGCAACAGGGACCACGGCGGAAAAGATGCCACTGTCTTCCCTCGGTTTCCCAAAGAAAAGAGAAACTGGGGAAATGTGGCATGTATTCATGATCGTTAAATAACAACTCTCAATAAGGTAATTCAGACTTTGCTTATTGAAAAATGATTCAGCCGTGCAAGGAAAAAAAAACACAAGCAGGGATGTGAGGCCCCTGGTTTCATCTGTTTGCCGTGCTCAGCAGCGCAGCGGGATCGACAGCGGGCGCAGGGACACCAGGGGTGCAGGAGGGGAGAAAACATCTTCTTGTGCCATTAAAAAATGAAATAAAATATATTTTACAAATAGTGTTTACTTATCTTCTTCTAATTTTTTTTAAATTTTGTGTGTGGTTTATAATGTACATGATGCATTAGTGCAGTGCAGGCATACAGTGTATAAACAAACAAGCACACACGTCGGGTGACGGCACGCTCAGAAGTGTTTTACTGATGGGGTGTGTGACCAAAAGGGTTTGGGAGCCTCTGCATCAGGGCACGGCTTCTGCAGGAGGCCACAGACTTCCCAAGGGAGCAGGCAAAGGCAGCGTTCTGCAGGACAGCCTGGGATGGATCAGAAACGGGGGATGCTCAGGCTGCTGTTCTCCCAGATGTTTAAACGGCCGGGAAGGTTCAGTGCTCACAGCCCGTGTCCCGCCAGGACAGCACCATGTCCGGAGGAGGAGGAGGAGGAGGAGGATGCAGGGCAGGGCCGGTGGCAGGTGCCACTCGCAGCTGGGAGGCTGGGAGTCACACCCAGGGATTGCTCTACATGCTTTGGGTTTATGCATATTTTTTTTTCTGCCTTTTTTTCTTTTTTCCCTTTTTCTCTTTCCCCCCCTCCTTAAACAGATACCACAGCAAAAGGAAAAACCTCCCAACTCTGACCCAGAACAACACGCATCTTGATGACTTTGCTGTAGCACACGATGACTTTCTCCCAGATGCACTAAGTCTGAGCTCTCTGACACAGACAGTTTTTCAAAGCCTTGATGTCCCCGCTGTGGCTCTGGACCCTCCGGTCACAGGGGCCACCAGCCTCCAGCCCTGGGGCTACCAGCACGGTGGCCACCATGCTCAGGACCCGCCGGCCCCCGGGGATGCTGGTCTCTGGGCGCTGCTCGCCAGCTGCCCACAGCTCTCAGCCAGAAGGTCACAGGCGGTGTGTCTGACCACCGAGCACCGATGGAGACCAGAGGGCAAGGGGGCAGGCTTGTCCAGGAGCCCGGGGAGCAGCCAAAGGGTGTGACTGGTGGCAGTGACAGGGAAGGAGCCTGGCCCTGAGGGAGGTGCCCAGGCAAGGAGACCATGGCAGTGCCAGCCCCGAAGGGCTCATGGCCAGGCCTTGGCAGCCAGCACGCCTCGGGCTGGAGCCACGGCGCCCTCGGGCACGGATGATGTGTCCTGCGCTGCATCCTCTGCTTGGAGAGAAACCAGGTGTAAGTGCAGCTCTTGCTGGACATGCTGGCACCCCGACACCTGCAGCCAGGCTGTGCTTCCAGCTACCAAAATCCACCGGGAAGCCCCGCAGGCTGTCCCTCTGGGCTGACAGCCTGGACCCCTCCTGGGAGCTTCATGAGCCCTCGCTGGAAGCGTGTGAAACAACACAAGTCATGGACAGCTAAGGTGCACGTAATGATTTCTGAAATAGCACTTTCAGGTATTCAACAGCACTTTTTCCTGACATTAACAGGGGTCTGCAATACACTGACCCTTCCTACCCAAATTTAAAGTACTGCAACTCCCAACTTTTTGCTGTTCCAGTGCGAAACTGTTACACACTCCATATTTATACATTTTAAAAACATAATTTGCAATGGTTTGTTTGAGCAAAGCATTTTTTTTCAACGCTGATTTTTAAACACTAATATTATTTAAAATCCGTAGTTATTTAATTCAGCTCAGTAACTTTGTGTGTGGGACCGGAACATTTGAATTAATCCGAGAAAGCCAAAACGTATTTGAAGCTGCGATTTACGCCACTCTTCTCTGATACAGGCTGAATAATCTGACCCACGTAGCCCCCACAGCTGGGGTGAAAAGCCCCACACCCCGGTCTCTGCTGTGGTTCTGCCATGTGAACCCACCCCACACACGGTCCCCGCTGCAGCTTCCGAGATCTTTGGCTGAGGTTTCACCCTGCTGTGGGGAGAGGGGCGAGGGGTGCCCGGACCCATGGCCGAGGGGCTGGCTGTGGAGCGGAACCTGTTTCTACTTGGCAACACTCAGAAAAAAACAGCCCATCCTACTGCTGAGAAAAATCATCAATGCCTCATTTAAAATGTGCAACCGACCAGATTTCCTGAGCAGCGCGGCGGCTCGTCGGCCCCCCAGAAACAAATAACGCAGGCACCTCCAACCTCCACCCTCTGTCTCTGTGGCACAGGCACGGGGAAGGGGACAAGGAAGGTGACAGAATGTCACACCGACGCTGGGCAGGGCAGGGGAGAGGAGCCAGCACCCCTCTCCTGAAGAACGACCCCACTTCTGATGGTCCTGAGGCGCTGGGGAGTGGGAACACAGGGTACAGGAGGTACCCATGGACGGAGATGGCTGCACAAAAGACACAATGCAGCAAAGACCAAGGAGAGTTTAGAGGAGGAGGCAGGAGATGATTCGACTGTGGGGCATGGCCCCAGTGGCTGATCTCCAGAGACACAGAGCATGCTGTGCTGCTCGTCCTGTCTTCACACAGCAACTCCCCAGCAGGTTTCACGTGCTGTGGGTCTACCAGACCCTCTCCTGTCAAAAGCCCTCAGCACAGACGGGGTTTGTTGGCTGCACTGGTGGGTTTGGTGCTGGATCAGGCCCCCGATGTCTTCACCTCAGCCTGAAAGAAACCATGGCTGGTGAAGGTGTTTTCTCTGGAGTGAGCACCCAGAGCAGGGACTGCGGCCATCAGCGGAGTCACTGCGTTGTGTGGATACACACTGCATGTGTGTCCGCTCTGATGGACACGAGCTGTGGCAAGGATTTGTGTCCATGCCAAGTGCATGACTTAGGAAAAACAACCCAAGTCTACATCAACAACTGAAAACCAGACTCCAAGAGTCCTTGCCATGTGCTGGGCTCCTGGGACGAAGGTGAGGCAGGGGCAGGACACCACGAACACATCACCACCTGCCTGTGGCAGTCATGGCCCCTCTGAAGAACAACCCCCAGCGATTTTATTCCCAGCCTCGACACGTTAGCAATAGAGAAACGCTGGGATGGCAGAGCTCGCCCCTCCTGCTACCCCAAATCAGCGGCTCAGAGGATCCACTCTGGCTGAGCTCAGGCACAGTCTGCACTGACTGCACAAGTCTGAAAAGCATGTATTAATTTCCAAGCAAGTGTGAAGACAGTGCATGTGAAATGCATTATTTGCAGGTTTGCTTTAGTTTACTCCCGTGTTCACCTGAGATCAATAGCTCCATCGTGCAGTAGGGAAGACGCGATCGCCTGGATGCTGTTTGAACAGAGGCGCAGAGGGAAGCACAAGGGACAGACAACCTGCAACTCGTTACCCAGTAAGACTCCTCAAATCATTTTTAAAACTGAAAATACAGTAGGAAAGTAGAAAGCCACCTATTCAACATAAATATGTCTAAGTAAACAAACTATTTAAGCACAACAGATGACACCACTCACCAGACACGCTGGAAACAAGGAAAGGTGTGGGCCGAGCAGCCACAATTAATCAGGGAGAGACGGGACGCACAGCTCGCCTCCCTCTCGGAGATAGAAAGAATGACAAATTAACGGGTTGCTTGAGGAGAACATATCTAAGGAGTTGTAGAAACACTCGTTTCCTTTTCTGCCATTGTCTCTGATGATATGCTCTCTGAATTACATACCTGCCTCCAGCCTTCATTATTTCTGTTTCATTATAATAAAGATTATAGTTTGGCTGCTGAGGCTGCTCACCATTATAAAACCCTGTAAACCCATCCTTTCTGTTGCAACCTTACAGTGCCACAACGAAAACAACACACAGTTCTTCCACACATTTCTGTTACCCCTAGAAAGGCAGAGGAACGAGTGCCCAAGGAGCCCGAGGAGCAGCCACCGCTGCTGCCCGCTGGGAAGGCAGAGATGCCCAGATGGCAGCATCTCGGGGACCTGCAGCAGTGAGCAAACAGGTGGAAAATACAAGCTGCTCAACCACAGGCAGTATTTGCACTGTTAAACATGCACAAAAGTGCTGAAATATCCAAAAGGGCTAATTTTTCACTCAAATCTCCAATTATTTTACAAAGTGCAGATGAAGCTTTAATTTAAATTGCCCTTAATTTTGCACTGTGCAGTTCCTCCCGGGCGGGCTCCCCACACAGCTGGTGCTGCTGAGGCCTCAGCACAAGGACACTCCCCACGGTGTCGCAGGGACTGCGCTCTCGCGATGAGCATCCACCAGAAAACCCAAATAATGAAGCGCAGGATGGACCGAGACCTCCTGTCTCTGCCCCAGATGTTCCTCTGGCAAAAGAGAGGAGCCCCAGATCCCGCACTGTCCAGAGGCTGGAGATGCTCTGAGTGTGAGGAAGCTGCTGGGTGCACAGCTGGATCTGCACCCAGTGAAGGGGGCACAGATGGATCTGCACCCATCACTGGGGCGCACAGCTGGCTCTGGGTAGCACAGCTGGATCGACACTCAATGCTAGGGATCAAGTGCTGGATCAGCACTGCTGGATATGTGCTCAACAGCTGGATCTGTACCCCATGCTGGGCCCACAGCTGGTTCTGCACTGCGCAGCTGGATCTGCACCCAGTGCTGGACCCACAGCTGGTTCTGCACCCAACATCGGGCCTGCAGCTGGCTCTGCACCCAGAGCCGGGTGACACGGCTGGCTGTGAGCTGCACAGCTGGATCTGTACCCAACATCAGGTGCACAGCTGGATTTGCACCCAATGTCAGTGGCACAGCTGGCTCTGCACCCAACAGCTGGCTCTGTGCCTGCTCCTTCCAGCCCCATCCTGGGGCACCATGTCCTGCCCGGGTGGCACCGTGGCAGACCCCGGCCCGCAGAGCCCCCGTGCTGTGCAGGCAGCCCCTCGCCCCCGGGATCCGTGCCACGGCCACCGCTGTGGGGCAGCTGCTTGGGCACCGGGTGATGTTCCGTGTGACCTCCTCACACTTCAGCTCAAGTTCACCCTTGTATGTGCACTCCCACAGGGGGTGTCAGGTGAGACACAGGCACAGTTACCACCTTGAGCATCTGTGGCTTCAGCAGAACTATCAGTAGGGTTACTGTTTAAAAACAAAGTGGGGTTGGACTGTTCTGTCAGGAGACATTCTACCTGCTGATGTACACTAGCTGTTAAGGCCAAAGGAGGTACCCTAGCAATCCCCCCGGGTTATTTTGGGCATAGTTTCCAAAGCCTTCTCACATGCCTGCAGGCTTTATTCGTGTTGAATAACACAACCTCCTTTTTCTTTCTTCCCTTTTTTTTTTTTTTTTTATTTTAGGTATTCTTGCACTCAGACAAATTTTAAAAAATTAAGTTTCTGTAAACACAGTGTTATCTTAATAAGTTCAAATATTATTAGACTATTCCCCAGGGGAAGAAAAGCAATATGTTCCAAAGCAAGTGCTGTACATTCCGCAGAAGGTGGCTATTCTGAAATTAAGAAATGCAAATGGTTCTCCAGTTTGTGTGCCTCAAAGTAAAAATAATGATATTAAATTTTAAAAAGGCAGCACGCGATATTGGCGCTTACGCAGCAGCGTGAGGATGCCAGGGGACCCGCAGCCATCCCCGGGCTCGGGTTTTCAATGGCACAGCCTAGTGATCACAGGATGCTGGTGATACTCCTCAGTTACCCCTGGCAACCCTCCTCAACTGTAACGATGCTGCCCTACAATAGCTTTCTCTGGGCAGCTTTCTCTTCACTTAGCTGAATGCTCTGGGACCATCTGCGTCGGGAAGCATAAAAGGCCAGCCTGCCTGTGGGCCCGTCACTCTGAACACCACCTCTCTGACCCCGATTAAATACAACTTTCAATCCCTTTTGTCCTCCCTGTTGACTTCTCCTATTAAGGGAGCCCTTTGACAAAGAAAGCGGAAGAGTGGACTAAGTGCCCCCAAGAAAGGTGATGTCTGATACTGCTCAACACAAGGATTAGCAAGCCAATACATAACAAAAGCAAGTTTGGGGGAGGGGTAAAGAGGAAAAGGGAAAAAAAAATAAATGGTTTTAGCCAGGTCTTTGACTAATTCAGTAGGTACACAGTTCAACAAATAGCTATACAAGAGGCCTGCTCTGAGAGAAACAACCACTGGAGAACAATAATTTGAGGAGATACCTTTCAGCATCCTGACACAAGGCCGTGACATTGACAAGGACGGTGGATCTACCATTTGATACCTATGGCTTTTTAAACCCAGTTCTGTGGGGAGGGAAGGCACCGAGAGCACCCGAGAAGCTACTGTAAGGACAGAGCTTCCTGCAGAGCGGTCCTGTGAAACACCTGAACTGCGTCCCTCAGACCAACTTTAAAGGCAGGAGGCAGCAAAAAGGCAGAAAATAACACCACTGCGGGGTGCTTGCCCAGGGAACCGGCCAGGAACTTTCATGTGAGTATCACACGGGACAAGTCAGGAGGCGCCTCGGTGCAGAAGAGGTCTCTGCTGAGGAACCTGAAGCCAAGCAGAAGGGACTTCTGCAGAGGGAAGCTGCAAAAAGCATGGATTTATTTCCAGAAAAAATAAGAATATAATGAAACAGCAGAAGTGATCAGAGAAGAGAAACAGTAGTCGGAAATCCGTACACAAAACACACCTTAAAAGAACTCCAGAGAGTTCCGGGAGCAGACCTTATTTCTAGCCCCCAAACCATCAGTAATCAGTGCAGAGAAGCAAGCAGGGCAGAGTGGCTGCACAAGAACGTCAGGACACAGCACACCTACCCCCAGCACGCTGCAGGACCACAGCGCAGCCCCCGGCCAGCACAGGTTCCTCTCACCCACAACATCTCCTTCCTTCTCAACAGCCCTGGAGGTACCACCCTCCAGCTGCAGACCAGGAAAGACTTCACTGGAGCTGCTAGAACATGCATGGAGCACCTCGGTGTGCTCCCCTCACTCCTCTTGGTGGGGACATCACTGCGAGGAGCAAGTCAGTTGGGGAATGAACAGTTCATTGGGCACATCCCCAACCTTCCCAGCCCCAGCAAAGTCTGATTTTACTATTTCCAGAAACACGAACTATGTTTCTCTACACAAGTGCTCTGAATGCCCTGAGTGAAGCTTGGTCTGCAGAGTCCTCAGCACCGCTCTCCTGACCTGAGCCCCCTCATCTGGCCTGTTCCTACTGACAGCCACGGGACAAGGGGGACAGTCTGACCCTGAAAGAGGAGAGATGGAGATGAGATCTGGGGAAGAACTGCTCTGGTGTGAGGGTGCTGAGAGCCTGGCCCAGCTTGCCCCGAGAAGCTGTGGCTGCCCCATCCCTGGAGAGGTTCAAGGCCAGGCTGGATGGGGCTTGGAGCAACCTGGTGTGGTGGGAGGTGTCCCTGCCCAGGGCAGGGGGTGGCACTGAGGAGGCTTTAAGGTCCCTTCCCATCAAAAGCACCCTGTGATTCTGTGATTCATTCTGGTCAGGTGGCCATACCTTATCTTGTTAAATAAGCAGCTGACCTCCAGGTTTCACCATGTCACCAGAACGTTCTTATACTGCCTTTAACTCTGTCTGAAGGGCATTTTAGTGCACAAATGACCATGAGAAGCCCCAGGTGGGCCTAACCCTGAGAACCGGTTCCGCATTACAACAGGCAGAAACAGGATGAAAGCCCGTGGAGTGAGCAAAAGGCCACCACAGAACAGCAGCGGAGTTTTCAGGATGGAATTGAGAAGAGATGGGCCTGGGCTTGGTCCAGGGTACAGAACAACAGGGCTACCACGGACACTGCAGGACACCCCAGGGCAGAGGGGGAGGCACAGAGGGACACCCTGGACCTCCTGTGGCTGAGACCCAACCAACAGCCCATGGCACCAACTGCCACCCGTGGCCAGGGCCGTGTCTCCTGGCCCGTGTTTCCTAGGACTGTGTCCCCAGGTCCACATCCCTGGTAGGGTGTCCCCAGCTCTGTGTCCCCTGGGACAGTGTCCCTGGGTCCATGTCCCCAGTACGATGTCCCCAGCTCTGTGTCCCCAGGTGGGTGTCCCCCAGGACTGTGCCTGGCCACCAGCTGGGGCGCAGCAGGGCCCCGCTCCTGCAGCAGCCGGGTCCTTACCCGATGGCTCATTAACATTAACGACGTGCCTTTTACTTTCTCTACTGAAATTTAATGTTTTATTTGGCAGAGTCAATTTGGGCTGCAGATGTATTTCCTTCTTCCTCTTTTTGTCTTTTTTGAAAAGGGGGCAAAAAACATCAGTAAAGTCCCCGAATGGGCACCGCTGAAAATTAGTATTTCTCTATGCACTCAAGAAAGTAATAGATGAGAACCTGTCTCTAATAGTTTTACTTTCTGTGTTATCTGGAGAAAAACAGATTCATACATACAAAGTGGACTGTTTCAGAAGATAGTGCTGTGAAAAATGAAAGACTGTTCCAAAGTAAAAAGTGATTATTTCAGATGAAATGAGAAGCTCCAATGTCAACCCTATTGCCTGAATCAGCAAAAAATCAAAGCTTTGCATAGAATAGGAAATTGGAGATTTTCCTTAAATTTACATTTCTTTTTGCTGAGCACATTTTTGCTTAAACGTGAAAGAACTTCTTAGAGACACTCCTAGTTTCAGACATTGCTTTTTGCTACGATGCTGTAAAACGCTGCTGCCTGGGTCTGGAATTCCATTAGCACAATTGGAAGAATTTATGTATTAATGCCAGATATGAGCCACAACAGCCCTGGAAGCTGGCTATTTTTAAGACTTATGTCTACGGATAACATCACCTAAATGAAATTTTTTTTTTTTTTTTAAATAAGATCTCCTCAGCTGTATTGACAATTGCCCAGCAGAAAACCCACAGCCGTATAGTATAAAAATACAAACTGCAGTTTCCGAAGGCAGGATGCATCGGGAACGTAGGCAAAGTATCGACATTAAAACCTCTGATATTCTGTGCACTGCCACAATAAAATCAGGAAAAACTTCACTATAGGAATTTCATCAAAAAACATTGTACTAGTTATTACAACCTAAGTGATAAAGCCCATTTGTTCTCCATATAAGTAGCACCATAATTACATAATTAAAAACCACACAGTTTTGATATTACAGTCTACCTCAAAGAGGCTTCTTCTCAAGACGACCCTGGTGATCCTAAGCCTCAAAGAACCGAAACTGAAAAAAGTGAGAAAAATTAACCCATCTTTTAGAGCCATTGTTTTTCCCAGTGACCATTCCTGAAGCACCTGCTGAAGGTCTGGAAGACACAGGGAAGAACCAGAGAAGCCACCGTTGGAGCTACCCCTGATAACACGGAGCAGCAACCCCTCCCCTGCAGAGAACTCCCCGCTGCGGGGGGACCCCGACCCGGCTCCCCGTCCCGTGCTGACGGTACCTGCTGCTGCCAGCCGTGGAGACACGCACACCTCGAGGCCCATCACCAGAGGAGATCTCTGGCCGGTGGCAGCGTGGATGGGGACCTCCCAAGAGCGGGGTCTGCAGGACCGGCCCCTCTGGGGGCTTGGGGGCTCCCGAATGCCCTGGAGCTGCCTTGGCCCGGGAGGCAGCGTACCCTCGCACAGCCCCGCACCCCTCAGCACACAGAACGTGCTCACATCATCATTTCTTGATCAGATTAATGATTTACAGAAGAGACCGATGTATGATCTGCTGATTCCTCCCAGCAGCAAATACCACAGCAGGGTCTCAAACCATGTTTGAGAGACCTTCATCCAGATTGTTTTAAACTCAAAGTAAAACTGCCCGGTACTGGCTGCTTACTCCGGCAGTGTTACTAACTGTGTGTGAGGATCACTCCTTGTGTTTCCATCTCTCTTGCTGGTAACCACGAGTTCTAATCGTGTCCTGCCTCCCTGAAACGGGGATAGACCCTGGGTCACCAACGTCTGCAAAGAGATGGACAATCAAAAAGAAAGGCAAATCGCAGGCAGAGAGCAAAGATGAGCAAGAAGAGCAGGCACCAAGTAGTCAGAGCTGTGAAAAATAAAGCAAAACCACGGGAGATGCCAGCAGTGGTTTCTCTGATTGCACTTGAAGCAGTGCACTTAACTCCTAAGTGACACCACTGGGGTCTGTATCCCAGCCCCCCTGCGCCCCTCTGCTCGCCCTGGTGTGACAGACACCGGCAGCATGGAGCACAACAACCTGCAGGCTGCCTTTCAGACTCCTTCTCCTAAGATGGCACCTCCATCTTCTCAGAATTCACACCTAGGCATTCACAGCAGCAATTTGTATATAAACCAAATAATCCCCCAAATGCCCTGTAGATCACTATTTTTAAGTATTTCGTGGCACAGAGTGGTTGGATGGTGCTCTTGGAGAGGTCTCTCAAGTACCAACCACGTGCGACCACAGACACGAAGAGCCAGGGCCAGGGACAAACCTGCCCGCACCTGCTCTGTTTCCTCCCTGTCCTTCACAAACCGGTGTCAGGTCCCCGCTGTATACTCCTTTATCAGACAGATAACGATGCCGGGGACAGCCCAGGGGTCGGGGACAGGGACAGGGCACGGTGACCGGTTACTGGGAACGGTGGGCCAGTGTGACCTGGCCAGTGGCCGTGGGTGGCCACAGGAGGCCATGGAGGGTGGTGAGACCAGGGCCAGGCTTTGCTGGCGGAAAACAACATTGCACCCTCTCCTGTGAACAGAAGACAAAAAAGCCGCAAAACTACCCCCAGAACCCAGTTACGACTTCAGCCCATGACAGCTGGACCCTAGTGAGCAGGATCTCCTTTTACCTGTCTGTCCTCTCTTCTTGCAAACTCTAACACTTGTTTGGAGAACCAGCCTCACACGGAGCGGCTGAGGGAGCTGGGGGTGTTCAGCCTGGAGAAGAGCAGGCTGAGGGGAGACCTTCTTGCTCTCCACATCCCCCGAAAGGAGGGTGTAGCCAGGACCCCCTTGCTACCCCCTCACGGGACAGTCCCGAGCCAGGAGCCACGGGGACACCATGAGGGGACAGCACACACCTCCCCACTGGCAGCATCGCTCTCCTGTGCCCCGCGCAGCCGAGCACGAGCCAGACTCCATCTCTTCAGGATGAAAATTTCCTTTTTTTCAGGTGTATTTTCACACTCCAGAGATGTGGTTATCTGCAGGAGAACGGAGTCTGACAGGATTTGCTTTCACAACACACTTATAGTCTGGGTATGGAGAGGGACAGCAAAGGGTTCCCCGTCACCCAGCGGGGAACCACCACAAATGGAGCAAAACAGCTCAAACAAGAGTGTGCAAAACACACACCGGGAGGGGAGAGGGGTGTTCTCCTGCTCGCACAGCCCAAACCGCGCCGCTGCAGCGGCCCCCGGCCGGCGGCTCCTCACGGCACGGTTACCCCTCTGCTCCTCCGACGTCAGGGCTGGGAATAAGGGATGCTGGTGCGAGGTAATTCAGACACTCCAAACTTTTCTCTGCTGTTTCTGAGACGTCTCTGCCCCACTTGGGCTGGAAAAAGGCGGCGGCACATCCTTTGTGGGGAACCTGTCCTCTGCCCGCGCCCCGTAAACAAGCTGCTGCCTGGGAAACAGCAGACCCTCAATGTAAATTCATGGAAAGGCTGAACCAGAGGAGCCCGCACTCAAATAATTTTAATAACCTATTAAGTTGCGACTTCAGATTCATTTTATAACCACGTTCCTCGGGGAACAGCACTATCAGGATAAAGATAGAATTTTTTTTCTTTTAAAGATAAATAGCATCATTAATCTGCAACATTTCTTTTCTATTATCTTTCAAAATGAGGAGTTATTTTGTTCTGATCTTGAGGTAATTAGCCTTCATTCACTAGCCAGAAAATGTCTGTGTTCTGAAAATTAAAAATGTGTCATTAAGTGGAATTTACCATAATGTCATTTATCTTTATATAGTTCATCAGTGACAGCAATGGGCCTGGGAATCCATCAGCTTTTACCAAGGAAGCATTAAAACAAATTGAAAAACAGAATAATCCCAGGCACTCTTTAACACAGTCAAAGCCATTTGGGTAATTAAATAGTGGTATTTAAAGTTTTAATTTAGATTTTCCCCTCTGTTCATCAGCAGTCAAATGAGATGTTCATATTCATAACTGTTTGTAATAAAGGGTTTCATAAAGCAAACGGAATATCAATGCCCTCAAAATTACAGAGAACAGGCAGAAATCTTCCGATGCTGAGCGGGGCAGCTGGCTCCCACTGCACCCCGCTTTTTGGGGTGGCCGGGGCAGCCCCCCGGGCCGTGCCGGGCTGTCCTGAGGGCCGGCAGCACCCTGCAGACCCCAGCCCACCACCCCTGCAGACCCCAGCCCCGCATCCAGCTCCTCTCCCGGAGCGCCGCTCGGCAGCGGGGCCGGCTCCGGGCAGGGCTGCCGTTTGTCTTCTGCTTCCCCCGGTTCTGGGCTGTTTGCATATTAATCTCAAACATCTTTTATCTTGTATGTTCAGCTCCGGAGAGGTTATCGTTCTGTTGTGCTCCCGCCGCGATTGCGATGCAACAACGTGCGCCCGGCAAACTCCTATGTAGTATAAATAATGCTAACAATAATTATTTAGGGACGCACGCCGAATGGCTAATGAGCAACTGCACAACTGCCATCAACTTCAGGAGTTGTGGGGTTTTATGTGTACGGGGAAAACATTAAGGAAGCCTGTGCTGAGCCTGGAGAGCATCCCCGCTGCACCTGGAGCAGCCTCACACCCAGATCCCACCTGGCGGGATCCCCCACCTCCTGGGGACCCCCCTCCCTGGGACCCGACAGCTTTGGGTGTAGATGGTCATGAGATAAAATGCAATTAAATTGCAACTTCGGGACACAGTTCTACGTTTGCTAATTGCAGGTTAATTATGTTTGACGAGGATGGCCATGGCAGGAAACCCAGCGCACGCAGCCTTGCCTGGACGGCTCTGCATAGGTGCTGTCAAAGCCTGCTGCCAGCCCTGCCAAAATTAAACTGGAGAGGGAAAATTAAGCAGTTCCTCATGAAACAGTTTCAGCCGAGGTGAGTTTCACTCGTGACACTTGGCACACACGTGTGTCCCCACCGACGTGCCATTGGCTGCCACACTGTTATTTAAAGCACAGAAGCCTGCTTGCTCTCTTCCGAGCGCGGCTGCACCGAAATGAGACCAAAAGTGCCAACAGCTGAGTGCGTGATTTCTGTGCCCCTGTTTCACACGGTACAAGGTGTTAAAGGATCTCAGCACCTTTTCGAACGAAAACTCTAACAACTTTTGCGCCCCCTCTTCAATAAAGCAGAAACCCCCAAAACTACGGCTCCATTTGCAGTGTGACAGACCTACACGTGCTGCTTTGCAGAACCACCTCAGATGTTCTATTTTTCACTCCCAGCAGGCAATATATTAAGAAAAGATACTCCTACACAGCACGGGAAAGAGACATTAGAACCGGAGTGCCCTGGAGCTGTTTGGGCAGGAACAGCACAGCACAGCGTAACGCAGAGACACCGTAAAGCCAGCACCAGCTCACAGCTCCATCAGCACCAGGGCACCGATGGTAAATCGGGCTGCAGCGTTTTCTGCCACATTCCTATTGCCCCTGTGCTGACAAATAATGTAATTCTTATCACACCTAGAGCACAGAGGATTTCAGAAAATACACACATTTCAAGAGCTGCTGAAGAAGTAAGGAGTTTTAGGTGGTGTAAACTTTTCTTTCCGACAATAACGAAACATTCCTTTCAGCCACCCTTCCAAAGCACCTTCCCAAACGAACTTACCTCTGGCTGCCTGTGTCCACGATGGCCCTGCAGCAAGTTTTCGGCTCTCGGTGTGTTTTCCCCCCAGTTTCGGGTGATGCCGTGGAGGCCGTGCTGTGCCATGGGGACCCCGAGGCAGGCGCTGGGCACGCTGGGCCCCGGATGGGCAGCACTGGGGATCCCGCAGCCTCGGCAGCGCCTTTGTTCAGGGGCACGCCGTCAGGGGGAGAGGGGGGCAGCTGCCCGGTCCCTCCACCCTGGCCCTGGGCTCACACCCCATCACAACCCCTGCCAGACCCCAGCACAACAGGAACGCCTGCGGGGACTGCTGCCATCAACACATGAACAGGTAATTCTAACTGAAAAATCCAGTGGGGTCACCTGGAGCCTGTGACCGGCTGTTTGTAACAGCACACATGGAAGGGGACAGAGCAAGAGGTGTTCAGTGGTCCCACCAGGCACAACTGGGCGGAGAAGGGACGGGGGAGCTCCCCGGGGTGCCCACTGGCCATGGCTGGAGCACAGCCCCTCTGTCTGTCCAGTGCCCGCAGGACGGACAGATGGATGGGGGGCACGGGAGAGCTGGGATGGAGGAGCCCACCTGGGCATCCTCCTGTTGGGAAAACGAAGGGGCAGGAGCATCCCCACCACCTCCCACCCGAGAGGAGTGAGAAGCAGCATCCCTGGGGTGCCCACAGCACAGGCAGCCAGGCGACAGGCGGCGTGGTGGCTGGGTGCCCAGGGGGTGAGGGAAACAGCTCGGCTTTTGGTAAGGCGGGCGCCGTTCCCGTAACGTTCAACTTAAACTTCCTGTGTCTTTGTGCCGTCCGAGGAAGTGAAACTCATGCATAGCATGTTTATATTATTCCCCCGCAGAGGGGCTGGCAGACAATGTCGGGGCCGGGGAGATAAGGGCTGCCTCCAGGACATGAATTCTCATGAGGATTAGACAGCCACCATCTGGGGCCGCGGTTATCTGCGGCAGCTGCAGCCTAAATATCGGCGCTGGATGAAAACGGGCGCTGCTCCTCAAGTGCTTAACAACTTGCTGCAACTCGGTTTCAATTACACTTTGGGGAAAAAAAAGAAAAAAAAGAAAAAAAAAGGAAGAATAAACAGCAGAATGAGCTCCCTGCCAGGCAGAAAGGGCTGGGGGGAGCTTGGTGTAACCTTCTGTCCTGCTCCCAGCCCCAGGAAAAGCTGCACCACCAACCTTGTGGTGAAACGCTGGCCATGGGGGTGCAAACAGAACCCCGGTTTTGGGTGCTCTCACCTACTGGCATCCGCTGGAAAGCATAACTTCCAAATGACTGAAATAAACACCTTGAGGGGTGTGAGTTGGGGCATCCTGAGCATCCAGAGACTCCTCCGTGATGGGGAACTGAGGGGCTCTGCTGTGAGCATCCCACCTCGAGGGCACCGTGCTCCCACCACGCACGTCTGCCCAGCACCGCTCGCTCCCCTTCCCAGCTCTCCTGGGCTGCGGCACAGGGCTAACTCTTCTTCTGACACTGGGAAAATTGCACTTTTAGAAGACTCTAGTGTCNCTTTATTCAATCTATTTACATTTCAGCCCTCGTGTTTCTTTATGTTCCCCGATTCCCCTTTCCTGGGTGGGGAGGGGTCACCGGGTGACAGAATAATTGAATGACAATAAATTGTTATGGGCTTTCTCAAACCCCAACACCAGCTCTGTCCCCCCAGAAGTACTCCCGGAGGCCAGGTCAGGCAGAGGAGCAGCCCTGGCCTGAGATCCTGGGCACTCTCTTCTCCAACCACCCTTCTCTTCCTTGCTGCACCCATTTTCTGCTGCAGCTGCACCTCCTTGTGCAATTCGGTTAGGCAAATGACAGGGTACTACCTAAAAACAATCAACAAACCTCAGCAGAATAATTAAATTAACCTTTAGAAGGAAATACTGCTGACGAAAAAGCTATTCAAGGGAAATCAATAACTAGCAGGGGGAAGGAAAAATTTTGGTGTGATCTCCTGACCTGCCTTTCTAAGGTGGTGCTTCAAAATGCAGAACTCTCATTGGTTTCTTAGCCAGACCTTAACAAATTTACTTCTGAAAGAGCTCTCTGGTTTTGTGACAAGGCCTGCCCATTGCCTTGCTGCACTGGCAAAAAGGGAGTATTTCTTATTTAATTTGGTTGCCTTGTCCTGGGCTCTTTTCCATACGTGGTTTCATACATACGTACACAGCCTGGGCTCTGACACCACCACCTAAAAGAAGACCAAGGTGACAGATGCCGTTTTTGGGCAGCCTGAGACAGGGCAGTGCCTCAGGCAGCCGTTCTCAGGAGCGGTGAGCAGCTCTTGGAGGGGAGGTGGGAGCCCCCAGGGCCCCGGGGTCAACAGAACCTGGGAGCAAAGGACAAATCCCATCTGGAGAGGGCCTCCAACCACCCTCTGCGACTCTGAGACAGCTTCAGATCTGGGTCAGAAGTTCCTGTTATTGAATCTGCTGCTGCTTCCCTGAAGCTGGCTGGAGTTGTCCACCATCTCCTGTACCGAGTGCAGGAAGGGGGACGGTAAAGCCCCCCATGTAAGTCAGGTGAAACAAGGACATGCCAGATCAGCAGAAAAGAAACAAACTTCCACTCTGATGCCTGGAGAAATCCTGCAGGGACCCTACGCACCTCCCAAGGAGAAGCCATGCATTTCCCCGTGAGGCATTTCAAACAACTCCTTCTTCCATGCAGGCCCCTGGAGCTGTGTTGAGCTGTGACACACTGGGGCGCAGCAGCAGGACAGGACCCTCGGGGGACACAGCCTCGGGCCACCCCACACGACTCAGCCCCGCTCTCCCCACCTTTGGGGACCACTGTCCCCCAACACCGGGTGACTTCAGTGGCACCAGCTGGGAGGAGCAGGGGGTAGATGTCACAGGGGACCTCACAGCCACAGCCTGACATCCAGCCGGCACCCAGACCTGGCAGAGCCGTGGTGCCCGGGGCAGCACGGACTGAGCCCTGGCCATGGAGCAGAGGACACGCGACCAACGGCAGAGACCCTGCACCTTCACATCTAACAGCCTTGTCTGTGCCACCTGCAAGGGAATGACACTCCACTGCCCCCGAGGGGTCCTGTGTGTCACCTGGACACCACCACAGACCGACGGCCAGTTCCTGTCCCCAGCGCTGGCCCAGGGCACCGAGACCCCTCTGCTCCCCCCTGCACCCCCCGGGTTTCCAAGGGCTCGGGGTGTCTCACAGCCTCATCGCTGGGGGAGCCCAGAGGGGACGTCACCTCACATCGGTGT
>VXBW01002973.1:0-17198 GCA_013400375.1 Thinocorus orbignyianus
CTGAACAGCCCCAGCTCTCTTTATTTTTAGTGTGTGTGTTTCTCTGTTACCGTGTCGTTCATGACCTTGAGTATCAGACTTTGACCTTCTGAAGCTGTAGACGTGTGTATTCCAGCTACTGTCTAACTCTGGCTGTTTCTAAAAGATGGAATCTCCCTCAAACTCCATGAATGAGAACAAATGGCAAGATATCTCGGAGGAGATTAAGAAGATTTTTAAGACTGCGGTGAAACTGCTGTACGAGAAAGGCAAAATGAAACACAGCCAAGCAAAGAGATACCTTTCCTCTGGTAAAGTTCAGTCTATTTCTATAAATTAATGGATTAGCTTTTTCTCTTGACCTTTTTACAAGCATGAAAACGTATTTCTTTTGGGAATTCGTATATAAATGAAGGTGGGGGGAAACAAACCACTTGTTTGCTCAAGACCAAAACCCACATGAAAGCACCCAGTGATTTTTCTGTGCTTTGTCTGGTTTTTAAAAGAAACCAAATCCAACAATTTAAGAGGTTGCCTGTTGGGATTGAGGGACGTTCTTGAACTGTTCATAAAGAAAAGATGACAGAAACTCTGTGTTCTCATCCTCAGCTATCGAAGATGAACTGGATTTTGCCTTGGGTAAACAAACCCCAGCTTTCCTAAAGAAGTGTGTTTGCTACATTCGGAAAATCGCCAACATCGAGCGTTTCGTTAAAATTCCAGAGATGGGGAAATACATGGATGTGATCCACACAGCCGGGAAGTTTCTACGAGACCCCGAAGCCCACGAGAAACTGCTCAAGCTCAGGGATGAATTCATTCCCACCATCGTGGCGTCGTCCAACCTGAGAGTCTACACGTCGGTCACTCACTGCGACATGAAACTGGGATATTCCCAGGAAGTGGAGAACCATTACATCGAAGGGCTTGGAAAACAGTTCTACGAAGACATGATTGATATCATCCAGGCCACCGTCCAGCAGAATTTTGATACTGAGACGGACCTGCTCTACGATGAAGTTCTCCAACACTCATCGTTGTGTAGAACATACTCTGCCTTTTATGAATATAGATGTGAGGCATTAAACATTGTCCAGAGGTACATCCTGCCCAGCAAGATGGGACACATCAACCCCCTCATCATATACGGAGGACCGTGCACAGGGAAGACACTTTTATTGGCCGAAGTGGCAAAGAAGGTAAATAAATATGATGGAATTCAACAAGGGCAAGTGCAGGGGCCTGCTCCTGGGATGGAAGAAGCCCCTGCACCAGGACAGGCTGGGGGGACCTGCTGGAGAGCAGCTCTGAGGAACAACACCTGGGAGTCCTGGTGGACACCAGGATGCCCAGGAGCCAGCAATGGGCCCTGGTGGCCAAGAAGGCCAAGGGCATCCTGGGGGGCATCAGGAAGAGGGTGAGCAGCAGGTGGAGGGAGGTCATCCTGCCCCTCTGCTCTGCCCTGGGGAGGCCCCAGCTGGAGCACTGGGACCAGTTCTGGGCTCTCTGGTTCCAGAAGGACAGGGAACTGCTGGAGAGGGGACAGTAGAGGACCACAGAGATGCTGAGGGGCCTGGAGCATCTCTGTGCTGAGGAAAGGCTGAGGGACTTGGGGCTTTTGAGTCTGGAGAAGAGAAGGCTGAGGGGGATCTGATCAACACCTGGAAATACTCCAAGGGTGGGTGTCAGGAGGATGGGGCCAGGCTTTTGTCAGTGGTGCCCAGGGACAGGACAAGAGGGAATGGGCACAAACTGGAATATGGGAAGTTTCTTCTCAACATGAGGAGGAACTTGTTTGGTGTGAGGGTGTCAGAGCCCTGTCAGAGGCTGCCCAGAGAGGTGGGGGAGTCTCCTTCTCTGGAGACATTCAAACCCACCTGGACACGTTCCTGTGGGACCTGCTGTGGGTGACCCTGCTGTGGCAGGGGGTTGGAGGAGACAATCTCCAGAGGTCCCTTCCAACCCCACAGCATTCTGTGGCTCTGTGTAATACTTCACATAATGTGGTGATGTTGGGAGTATCAGTATGTAAAGACCATCTTAGTTTAAAAATACTTTAACAGAGCTCTTCAAAATCTAATAGGAATCAACATATCTTTGATATCTCTCTTTTCCTCTTGTTCCTCTGAGGTCCTATGAATCCGGAACCATCTAAACATCATGTGCTGGTGTCAGTCTTACTCACAAACATAACGTGTCTTTCCAAGCCATGCCCTCTTATGTTCTCATGGGAAATTACCCTGGAATACAGCTACTACACTTGCCACAAATCTATCTGTAATAACCTGCAAAAACACCTGTACTTATTTTTCTGACATATGCTGTGTAAGTCATTGAGCTGAGCACAAACCAGGAGGTGGGTGAAACACTCACAAGGCAGGATCAGATGCAGAATAAAAGACGGAGCTGGTATCTCTAAGGCTAATTCTCCAGCTGGGAGTCACAACTTTGAGTTCCCCACAGGGTGCTCAGAGAATTCAGCAGAGCAGGCTGGGAAACAGCCAGAGGGAAATGGAGGAGGCAACAATAACACCTAAAATCCCGTATCTTTCCCTAATATGACTTGCTCTTGATTCACATTACTTGCCTACATGAAGTTGGGATTTGCAACTCAAGATAATAGAATCACAGAAATATAGAATGGTCTGGGTTAGAGGGGACCTTAAAGATCATCAAGTTCCAACCTGAGTTCATCAGGTGACCCAGAGACTCTGGTTACACTTTTCTTTTAAAATATTCTAGAATAACTTTTAAAGTGAGCTGGTCCTTAAAGACCATCCAGTCCCACCCCCTGCCTCAGGCTGGGACACCTCTCACTAGACCAGGTTGCTCAAAGTCACATCCAACTCGACCCTGAATCCCTCCAGGAATGGGGCATTTATATATAGGTAATCACTATTTATAAGCTCTGTTAGTGTGTTACATTTAGATATTAACTAAATTATGCTCCAAATCACAGGCCTATTCCTGGCTGCAAGAAGAGATGGGACCAGATTCCGACCCTGTGGTAGTGATAAGATTTTTGGGATCCACCGAAACCAGTACCGACCTGAAGAACATACTTCAAAGCATTTGTGAACAGTTAGCAGTCAACTACCATTGCCTGGTGCAAAGTTACCCGAAAAAGATTCACGATCTCCGGGACTTGTTCATCAACCTCCTGAACGAGTCTTCATTCCACAGGCCTCTGGTGATCATATTTGATGCCCTAGAACAGCTGACGGATAGCGACGACGGCAGGAAGCTCTGGTGGCTTCCCGTTCACCTTCCCCGTTCCGTACGGATCATCCTGTCAACACTGCCAAACAAGCACGGGATCCTGCAAAAACTGAGGTGCCTTATTCATGAAGAAGACAACTACATTGAACTGACTGCAAGGGACAGAAAGATGTGCAGCCAGGTCTTGAAACATCAGCTGCTGCGAGTGAAAAGGAAAGTAACGTCAGGGCAACAGATCTACGTCAACGAAGCCTTCTCCAAGTGCACGCTGCCCATGTTTGTCAACTTGACCTTCAGGGAGGTGAGGAACTGGAGATCTCACAAGGATGTGGATGAGTCCTCCCTCTGCGTCACTGTCCATGAAAGCATAGAGCAGTTGTTTTGGTCCCTGGAAAACAAATGTGGGTCCAGACTCTTGGCCAGAGCACTCGGCTACATCACCATGGCCAAATCCGGCCTGAGCGAGATGGAACTGGAAGATATCTTAGCCCTTGACAACAGCGTGATGTACGAGCTGAGTGAGAGGGTCAGGGAGAGCAACCCCTTGAGGATTCCCTACATCTACATCGCGAGGCTCAAGGAGGGCTTGCAGGGCTACTTGATAGAGCGACAGGTGAAAAACGTCACGCTGCTGCTTTGGGCAAACAGGCACTTGCAACTGATTGCCCAGAAGTTGTACCTACACAACGAAGAAGATCTTCTTGAAATGCACACGGTCATGGCAGAGTATTTCCTCGGAGTCTGGTCAGGTGGACGAAGAAAACCTTTCTACAGCAACGACCAGTATCTGAATGGTTGTCCCGACCATGATGGCAGAGGTGTGAACGAGGATGAGAAGCACTGCATGGATCAGCCTGCTTTTGACAGGCAGGCGCCTGACCAGCCCTGGGTTTTCCAGTGCAACCCCTTAGAGCCTGATATCTTTTTTATCAACCACAGGAAGATGACGGAGCTCATCCATCACTTGACGAGATGCGGGAGGACGGATGATCTTCTGTACGGGGTCATTATGAACTTCAGCTGGCTCTACACCATGATCAGGATAGGGCAGTTCGACAAAGCTCTGGCAGACATCGAGCTGGCTTACACCTGCTCCCAAGAAAAAGAGCTGAAATTTCTGGCCAGCACCCTCCGCAGCATCAAATTCAAAGTAGTCAAATATCCAGGTTCTCTCTCCGCCGAGCTGCAGCAGAGGCTTCTCCCGGTGGTAAGTTCCTTGCCCAAACTCCGCCACCTCCTCTTGGAATGTGACAAGGATGGCCCCAAGTACTGCTCCATCGTCCCTTTGCATTCCTCCATGGATGTCACCTACAGCCCCGAGCGCCTGCCCCTGTCGTCCAGCTGCCTGCACGTCACTGAGATCTTGCCTACCTTCAATCCCAGCAGGATTATCGCCGCCTTGGAAAATGGCTCCATCAGCACTTGGGATGTGGAGATGCGCCAGTTACTGAGGCAGATCACAACAGCTCCTTCTGTCATCTTGGGCATGAAGCTCACCAGCGACGAGAAGTACCTCGTAGTGGCTACAACCAACAACACTCTTTTGGTGTACGACAACGTGAATTCCTGTCTTCTCTCCGAGGTGGAAATTAAGGGGTCAAAACATTGTGGGACTGGAGGAGGGACCAGTTTCATAAACGGATTTACCCTCTCGGTCAACCACGCGCTGGCGTGGTTGGAGGCCAGCAAAGATGTCACCGTCATCGATCTCCTTTACGGTTGGCCCCTCTACCACTTCCACTGCTGGTATGAAGTCACCTGTGTGCAATGTTCTCCAGATGGAGTCTACGCCTTCTGCGGCCAGTACCTGAACACCACCACCATCTTTCACCTGGGCAGTGGGGAGAAGTTGGCCACCATCACCTCCGAGTTCTCCAGCGGCTTCGTGAAATTCCTCCTGGTCCTGGACACGGCCCAAGAAATGGTGATGGTGGACAACGAGGGCAGCCTCTCCGTATGGAATACGGAGGAAATCGCCAATCCCCAGCTCACGGATGACTTTGACTGCAAGAGGGAGGACAGCGAAGTCGTCAGCGTGGAGCTTTCCGAAGACCAAAGTGCAATTTTGATTTGTAAGGCTCTCAGCATCGAGCTTCTCGACACTCGGGTGTGGAAGGTGGCTGAAAAGTTTCGAGCTAAACACAACGAGCGCTTTATCTCCGCCGTGTTGTCCAAAAATGGCAACTGTATAATCGCTTCAATGGAAAATACCTCAGCCATTTTTGTCTGGAGAAGAGATACGGGACAATGCATGGCAAGCTTGCAGGAAATCTCAGGAACTATAGTCAAGCTAATTAAATCAAATCATCACAACGTGCTGCTATCCTTATCCACCAGTGGTGTCCTTTCAATTTGGGATATAGACATCATAACTGCTATGTCCAACATTGACAAATCTGGCAAGCCTATCCAAAGGCTGGTGTTGCCAGGCAGGGGTGAGCTGATATACACCTTGGACGGATCCGATTCTGTCCACAAGTGGAACTTCAGCACGGGGTTCATCGAAGCCGTGTTCAAGCACGAAGGCATCGTGGAAAACTGCGTGTTGACCTCTTCTGGAGAGATAATGGTGACATCAGATGACAAGAGCAGCCAGTACGTGTGGCACACCGTCAGCGGCGAGAACATCTTCCGCATCAACGGGCAGAGAATCTCAGAGCTGATGATTACCCACAACGACCAGTTTGTGGTCTCCCTCTGCGAGCAGAACGCCTCCAGGGTTTGGAGGTTGGCGACCGGGCACCGGGTTTGCAATATTTTAGTTGCCTTACAGAACGCCTTCATAACCACGGCCAACACGTTCGTGGTGGGAATGGCCAAGAACAAAGTCTTGGCGGTGAGTCTCTGGACGGGCAGCATAACCAAGAAGTTCTGCTGCGACGACGGCGTGAGCATCGTGGATATCAAGCTGATACCAGACTGCCCGGATATTATAGTGTTTATAACATCTACTGAAACCATCAACATCTGGAGCCTGGCGGAGGAGGTCATCTGCAGGCGCGTCCAGCTGCCCACCAACTTCTTGAAAACCTTGGAAGACTTTGAGATATCCCCCAATGGGAAGCTGGGAATCATAACCCGGGGTGATGAGAACATCAACGTGCTGGATTTATACAGTGGGAAACTCCGTGTGGTCCACGCTCCAGGTGTCATCTGGCGGCAGAGGTTGTCCCGGGATGGTCGTTATCTCGTGTACATCTGTTTTCGAGGTGAAGAAGACGACGACAACGGCGCGGTCTCCAGTTTAATCGTGATGAGGTTGGCGGATGGCAAGAACATCGGTGCCTGTTCCCTTTATAAGACTCCCACTTTCCTGGCACTCTCGCAGAGACATTTAAATATCATCATTGGGTTTGAGGATGGAAGCATAGGCACCTACACCGTGGTGGACCGGGTGGACGCCGCCCTGAAGATCAAAATCGCCACTTCCAACAGCCGCCAGATCTTCAACAACGCGACCCAAGTGATCCGGCCCAAATGCCACAGTTACAGCTTCAAAAGCACCGCCGACTGCATCTGGAGGGAGTCCACGGAGGTGTTTGCCAGGGACAGCCCCGTTACGGTCACGGAGACTGAGGTGAGTGAAGCCACGCCAACCAAAAAACACAACTACTGCTACGAGAAAGTGTGCTCGGCCATAGATTGCAGGGGACACGGTTTTGCTGCTGACAGCTAAGGAGCTGCCTGGATTAGTTTATCCAAAAAATAGGACACAGGTATAGATTTGTCTTCTGAATTCACCTAAAAATCAGTGAGTGTCTTGGGAGACAGACACAAACAGCAGAGGGCAGAGCGGCTGTTCTTTCCTCCACAAATATTCTTACATTTACGTAAAATAAAATAAAAAAAAAAAATAAAAAAATAAAAATATAAAGCAAATGGGCTGCAGGGTTTTTTAAATTTTGGAATATAAAGTCCAGTCCAGGATTTCACCAGGGCCTTGAGTAAAAATTTCTAGCAATACTAGCAAAATCCTCACGCTATTACAGAAGTTAGGTGATGGGATCCGGGATCGACAAGCGGCTTTCACTACAGCTGGAAGCTCCACGGGATCGGTGGGAAGAGACAGAGAGCTGTTTTATCCCGAGAGTCACCCACCTGGCTTGATAGCTGACACCCAACTTGATCCCCACCTGCAAAAATGTGGTTTATCTGCTCGATGGTGCAATGACAAGACGTCACCTGCCAACCTGAAACACTTGATACATTCCATCATCGTTCCGAAAAATACCTACTTTGTGGTTTGTTTGGTTTGATTTCTTTTTAATTAGGCTTAATCTTTGGGTTGAAAGGAGTAGGTGAGCTGCAAACTAAGGTGTGAGCTGAGATTCGGTCACCTCACTGAATGGACTGAAAGATTTCTCTTCGTTTTGTTTTTCAATTGCATGCAGGGATTTCAGGTTTCTGTATTGTGGTAAAAACGATCAAAAATCTAGGATATAAAAAGGAATATAGGGCTTGGGGGTTTCTTTTTGGTTTGGGGAATTTTTTTGTCTTCACAGTGTGTGTTAGTACAGGTTGTAAGGAAAACTTTTTCAAAGAGAAAGGGCATTAAGGTGAAATAAATTCATTTCTTTATGTTAAAAGGTTGCTCTCCACCTTGTTGTAAGAAAGTCTAAAGCATCTCCTGCGTCCCCAAAGCCACTAGAAATTTTTCAGCCATGCCATGGATTAATCTTGATAACTTTTGCCTTATTAATCCTTTCTGTTCTTTCCCGGGATAAATACAGAGGAGATGACCAAACACTCTGGGAGTGCTTGTGTATGTGCTGAAATACCCCACCAAACATAAAGTTACTGGCCCAACTAGTCATGGGTTTGGTTTTTTTCTTTTAATTTCCACACATTTAGAGGTTTCACTTTCTGCTTTCGAACTGTCCTGAGCCTTTTGTACAGTTTTACCAGTTTCAAGGCAGAAATTGTGAAATAAATTGTGAATACATATAAAAAACCCTCAACATTTTGACCAAGAAAACAATTTAAAAATAGACAATATCTGAAAGGATAAGATGATTTTCATTTCTTCCCTCCTTACATATCTGACACACCCGTGGAATTTTGGGTTTCTTCAAACTATTTCAACAAAACAATTTGATTTTGAAAACCAGAACCCCATGCCACAGGTTTCCAAGAACTGAATGCTAAGCTAGAACTCAATGTAGTGTGTGAATGTTCAATGTCCAAGCCAATCTAGTATAATTAAGTGACTTGAATGATTTTTTTTTTCCTAAACTTGTTTGCAACTACTAGATGATACTGAATGTTTTTACGTAAACTTTGTATCGTTGGGAAAACCCACCCAATCAGAGATTTATATTTTCATAAATGTCAGATTTAGTTAAATTTTGTTACGGAGTTGGTAAATTAGAAATCTCTTGCGGTCTTCAAACAATAAACAGTCTTGTGTATGCATTGTTTGTACTAATAAACTAAGGAAATAGACCTGTGTGTGTCCCTTGATTTTAGGGAAATTAAAGGGCCAGGGGGATACGAGGCTTTTCCAGCTCTCATTAGCATGAATTTAAATCATTTTAAAGGGTTATATTCATAAGGAAAATTTTCCCACTTTAATTAACTAAATCAAGCATTCAAATATCAATGAAATCCACCCCAAAAATCCACGCTTACATGCTGCCTGTGAAGATGTCCTTGGAAGGACAATCCCAGGCACAAATCCAGGTTGGGCAGAGAATGGCTGGAGAGCAGCCCTGAGGAGAAGGACTTGGGAGGGCTCCTGGAAGAGAAGCTCCCCATGAGCAGGCAGTGCGCGCTGGCAGCCCAGAAACCAACCCCAGCCTGGGCTGCAGCAAAAGTGTGAGCAGCAGGGCCAGGGAGGGGATTCTCCCCCTCTGCTCTGTGCTCCTGAGACCCCACCTGGAGTCCTGTGTCCAGCTCTGGAGTCCTCAACACAGAAAGGACATGGAGCTGCTGGAGGCATTGATCCCACCACCCCTTCCCATAGCTCCGAAGGCCTGAAGGGGAGTGGGAACTCAGGTGCTCCCCTCCTTTCTGAGTTTTCTACTGGGCAGGTCACACAAGGCCTCATGGCTGGTGACTTGCATGCTGGCAGTATGCGATCTCATAGAATCCNGTTCCAGCAGTTCCATGTCCTTTCTGTGTTGAGGACTCCAGAGCTGGACACAGGACTCCAGGTGGGGTCTCAGGAGCACAGAGCAGAGGGGGAGAATCCCCTCCCTGGCCCTGCTGCTCACACTTCTTTTGATGCAACCCAGGATACGGCTGGCTTTCTGGGCTGCAAAGAAGGCACGGGTGTTCTCATCCTGCTTTGAACTTTTATGTTCTTACTAAGGACAGGGAGAGCGGGGCAGCACCGCTATTTTTCTTAATTGTCAAATTAAGAACATGAACATGATCCTAATCCACTTACACCCTTCAGCCAAGCCTTGGGTTCCTAATCTCATTGAAGGACACCGTTTAAATCCCGTCCCTCCTCTTAGTTTATCTCTGTCTTAATAGATAAACGATCTTGTGCAGCCTCCCAGCTTTCTGAACCTCCTCAGGCTGAACCCAAGCAGCAGACGCAGGTTTTTGAACCAGCTCAAGTTGTCCAAATAGTGGCTGCTCCAAGAGTGAGCACCCCAGAATCCCCCAAAAACCTGTCCCTGAGCACATCTACGCAGAAATACAGGGACAAAATAGTTTCCCCAATAACGAGCCAAGCTCTATTCCATCCCTACACAGGAATTGTTTTCTTTTTAAGGAGCACTCTTTGCACAGCCAGGACAAAGCTTTGATTTCTTCTTCATCTTAAGTGCACGGATAAACAGGGCTCAGATGGGGTCTGGATCTTCCGAGACAGAAGATTCTAGGAATAGGCTGGAGCTGCGAGGAAGCTGTAGCGGGGGAATGAGCCGGAAATTCTTTGGCAGACAAAGGTAAGCCCGAGGTCAGCCAGAAGAAAATAGTGTTATCAGTCATTTCCTTTGTGCTCAGCTGGGGAATGCACGGCCCGTGACTCCGGTGCGTACGGCCCGTGGCCATTCCATATTTTTTTTGCACATTATTAGCAGATAACATCAAATTGTGAGTTAACGTGTAGCCTGGAAAAGGCATTTTGGGTTTCAGTGGTTCCCCAGTCCCTATTCTCCCTGTACTGCACAGCCAGGCAACCTGTGGAACCAGAAAGAAAGGGAATTCCAAGCCAAAATCCATCACTAAAATGCGGGGAGGGACGGGACAATGGCACAACACACGACTATTTCAGCTCCTGTTCAGCTAAATATCCTGAGATTTTGCCTTTGCCAAAATCTTTAAATGTGGATCTGTGTGACACATCCTTTGGGTTATTACCAGCTGTCAGCAACAATCTGTACTGGTTTATTTTGTTGTTTAAGGGTTAAAAAATGCCTATTTCAACATTTTCGCTGGCAGCCCAGAAACCAACCCCAGCCTGGGCTGCAGCAAAAGTGTGAGCAGCAGGGCCAGGGAGGGGATTCTCCCCCTCTGCTCTGTGCTCCTGAGACCCCACCTGGAGTCCTGTGTCCAGCTCTGGAGTCCTCAACACAGAAAGGACATGGAACTGCTGGAACAGGTCCAGCGCAGGGCCACCAAGATGCTGGGAGGGCTGGAGCAGCTCTGCTGTGAGGACAGTNTCCTTTAGATTATTTTTTTTGCAGGCACTTGAAGTGCCAGGCTGGGGTTTGTGGTGCTCCCTGCCCTCAGCCCACTGCTGAGATGAGTTGGACGGTCTCAGCTTTAAGAGCACACAGTGGGAAGCACCACAGGGCAAAATCCCAGTGGCTGCTTGGATTTTCAGAGGATATTTTGCATGAGAAAGGCAAGCAGGGCTCCAGCACCACCCCCTCTGAGAGGGTCAGGATGCAACCCCCCTCCCCACTGCTGTGCAGGGAGGCAATCCTAAATCCACCCATTATTTAGGGTGAGGACAACACACCTACAAATACAAGCAGCAGAAAACCACATCTAACAGCTTCCACGGGGCTTATCACACCCCAGAGGAACAAACAAAGGATTTAGTAGAACATTTCCAAAGAATTATGGAGCAGGACCCCCAGGCTGTGACACAGGATGATGCAACGTTTAGTGCCACCTTTTTTCCAGGAGGTTTTGTTGGTTGGTTTGGTGTTTTTTTCCTTTAACAGTTTCCAGGTATGTTGATATATATTTAAGAATAATTAAAGCTGGGAAACATCTGATCCAGCTGCCTGTAGGTATTGCCTAAGTTAAATCCCTGCTCCTAAGTGGATTGAGGCAGGACAACTCTTATAACAGCCCTTTTGGAAACGCCACAGCCCAAACCAAAACGATTCCCGGGAAGTCAGTGACTTTCACAGGTAGCAAGGGACATGGTGCCTGCAAACCAGACCTTAGAGAAGAGTTTTCCCCCTCCCTATTCCAGAGAATCACCCCAACCAACCAGGATTAAACGGCAAAACCTACCACAGGGACTTTCATGCTGGATTTAATTTAAATAATATGCAAATGATGACGTTAATACCCTGTGGGGCTGGGATTTTGTTGTGGAAGCGATTGTCCTGGAGGAAAAGGAATTATTTGGCACGTGGTGGTGTTCTTCTCCTCCTTTTCCTACACTCAGCTCCACCAGGTCTGTATCCCAGCTTGCAGGTAAAGGGTTACAGCTTCTAGGAAGTATTAAAGGCAAACTTTAAAGGATTTTATTTTCATCTAGGGTCACATGATGCCTTAATACCCAATGACACTAACGAGGGTGGCTCATTAAGAGGTCAGGCAAACTCCCCGGCTAAACCAGGCATTCTCACATATTTAACATTCAAATGCTGAGCCATGGGAGATCGGGATCAGGAAAAAGCTCCACATCCTGAGCCTCGCAGAAGCTACAGGTAGGAAAAGTTCTTCTGCCTTTAAACTTCCTAAGGTTGAATTTTCCAGGGGAATATTTTCCACTCTCTGTCCTTTTTTTTCTTGGTTTTTTTTTTTAGTTTTGAAAGTAGATGAATAGTTTTACCCTGAAAATGCCTCATCTGACTTGTTCCACCTGTTGTGGAGTCACTGTTGTTTTTATACTCAGAAACCCCAAACTCACATTTTGTTTTTATACTCAGTGGAAACCAAAAAAACCCCATTTATTGTATTTTTTTAAGCTAATTCTATTTTAAAAGTGGTATTTTTAAAGATTTTACAGTTAGTTAAAAGGTTGTGTTACAGTTTGTGGGGCAAAAGGGGGGTTAATGTGTCTTTGATGTCTGAAAGGAAGGGATTTAGAACTCTTCTGACTTTACTTACAGCATGAATTGCACATTGTTTCAGTCAAAGTGTGTTTCCAGGGCTGGGGGTTCCTCACTCAGCTCACACAATCTCTGATTTCCCCTCCTAGAATTTGGTGTATTTCAAAAAAAGAAAAGAAAAAAACCCAAAATCTTACAAAAGCAAATGAAAGGCAGATGGGGAGTTATCCCAGTGCTCCATAAAAGGAGAAAAACATCACAAAACAGAGAGTGAGAGCGAAGTCAGTTAAAACCCAGCCAATTGAACATTTAAATTAGATTAAAGCACATCCATTTTTACAGGGAGTGATAAAGTTTCCCTGACAATTCTTGGCAATATTGCAGGACTTTTTATTTTTATTATTTTTCTTCCTGCTGAAGGATTTTTCCAGGGACCAGCATCAGCATTTCTATCACTGAGATCTTTTTCTCATCACAATTTTTCTTCAAACTGTAATTGTTTTCAGACAGTGTTTTATATACTTATAATTTTAATCCCTTTATAGGAATTTAGTTGACAGAGTACATTCTACAGAGCTGCAGATTCTATATTTATGGAAGGATCTTTAGTGCATCCTAAGATTTCCACCCCCTGGGGATTCTCACTGCAGAAAGGCAGCAAGAGGTGGTTGTTGGTTTACTCCTACAGGGGCTGGGGGGTGATTGCAAGCAATTAATTTTCTCCTTAGTTTAGTTGATGAAGCCCAGGGCTTTTTCTTCTTCCCAGATAAAGCTGGGGGATACTAAAAAGAAGCAGAAAATAATAACACCTACAGCAACTGGTTTCAGATAAACTCTCAATTTCCTTTGCAAATTAAAAAGAGGGTTGTCATTATCAGTATTTAAGAGAAATTTGAGCCCAAACAAGCTCATTCTTCAAAAAATTATCATTCACTTGCAAATGTCCACCTCAAAATACAGTAGGACTAACACTGAGGAGGACTAAGATCCAGCATGGCCCAGAATGATCAGTCTAACACATCAAAAAATCTTATTATCAAATTAATTATACTCAAAACCTCCCAGCAGAGCGGCCCAACACTGTGTCGGGAGCGGGGACGCAAGAAGAAGCCACCACCCCTTAAAAGAACCCTTCCAAATTCACTATAACTCACTCCAGAATGTAAATTATTTACAGAAATCTATCTAGGAACTCTGGTAGATAAGGGGTTTATTTGCTCAGCTAAATTTAAATCTTCGGGGAGTGAGGGGAAAGCAGCAGCTCCCAGATAAAGAGCCAAGCCATGACATGGGTTGAGGAGAACGTTGTGTGGGACACGGTAGGAACCCTTCTAAGAAATGTTTGTACAAATTGGGTGCGTCGTGGTAAATCAGCAGTTTAATTTGCTGCTCCTCAGCAGTTTAATTTGGTTGATACTCCCAATTTTACACTCATTAGAGGAATTCATACTGCTCTAATTACTGCTTTTTTCTTTCTGATTTATAGAATCATAGAATCACAGAATGGTCAGAGTTGGAAGGGACCTTCAAGATCATCCAGTTCCAACCCCCCTGCCCTGGGCAGGGACACCTCTCCCTAGAGCAGGTTGCTCCAAGCCCCATCCAGCCTGGCCTTAAACACTTCCAGGGATGGGGCATCAACAACTTCCCTGGGCAACCTGTTCCAGTGCCTCACCATTCTCACAGGAAAGAACTTCTTCCTAATATTGAACCAACCAACCTATTCCCTTGCTTTGCCATATCAGTATGGAGTTGTTTCATAGGGCAGACACAAAAATCAAATACTTCCTGCTCACAAACAAGGAAAGAGAGAGTTTCTTGGAAACTGAGGTTGCAGGAAACCTAAGAGAGATGTTTATCACTTAGATTTTGAGGGAAGTCGAGCCAACAAAAATATCACACCACCAGCACAAGTTTGGAAGAGCCTTCTCTTGACCCCAAAACAAGACCTAAGACAAGCATTGGGTAAAAGCCAATCCAGACCTTCAAAAGGCTTGCAAATCACAGAATGCTGTGGGGTTGGAAGGGACCTCTGGAGATCATCNGGGAGCCCAGAACTGGTCCCAGTGCTCCAGCTGGGGCCTCCCCAGGGCAGAGCAGAGGGGCAGGATGACCTCCCTCCACCTGCTGCTCACCCTCTTCCTGATGCCCCCCAGGATGCCCTTGGCCTTCTTGGCCACCAGGGCCCATTGCTGGCTCCTGGGCATCCTGGTGTCCACCAGGACTCCCAAGTCTTTTTCCTGCTCTCCAGCAGGTCCTCCCCAAAGCTGTCCTGGAGCAGGGGGTTATTCCTCCCCAGAAGCAGGACCCCGCACTTGCCCTTGTTGAATTCCATCAAGTTCCTCTCTGCCCAACTCTTCAGCCTGTCCAGGTCTCACTGGATGGTGGCACAGCCTTCTGCTGGGTCAGCCACCCCTCCCAGTTTTGTGTCATTGGCAAACTTGCTGGATGCAAGCAAGGGAATTTGTACCAGCTTTAAGACTAATACTGAAAATTATTGACTATTTTTGCTCAGAGTAGGTGGGAAGACAGAGCAAAACCTGCAAGTGAAGGGAATTTTGGCTTCCTTGAAAAGCCCAGTTGAAAGCAGTCGTGAAGGTAAACATTTGTGAGGGCTGAGGCTCTTCCCCAACCACATTCCTGTTTGTATCTGACCTCAAGGAAATAAACTTCCTTAGAGTTAGTGTTTGCTCTTGGGCTTTACTGAATGAAAGCCAAGGAAAGCCTACGTTCAGGTCTTTCAGGAAGGGTCGGTCTCGTGCCGTGTTTGCACAGGATCTAGTCAAACACCACCTCACCAGCGTCAACGTCTTCCACTGATACCATTTCACAAAGGGTTTGGGGTGGGGAGGCCTCACCACACGCAACCCAGTGAAATGTGATGAAATGCAGGCAATAAATAACTCATTCGGAACTTGTGATCCTCTCCTTCAGACCCTGCTCACCTGAGAATTACCTGTGGTCCCCTCTCAGTAGAGCAGGACCCATGGTTTCCACCCAGCAAAGTCATGGTGGAGGTGGCCTAGGCCGAATCCTGACCGCTCCTTAACCAGGAGCACCTCATAGCATCAAAAGTAGAAAATTAATATCGAAACTTCAGGTCCAATACATTGAAATTTTGGGTTTTTGCTGAGGTCCAGAAGAGTGGTGGAAAGCAGGAGGCATCGCTAAGGGCAAGGGGTATAAAAGTGTGAGCAGCAGGGCCAGGGAGGGGATTCTCCCCCTCTACTCTGCTCCCGTGAGACCCCACCTGGAGTCCTGTGTCCAGCTCAGAGTTGGAAGGGACCAACACAGAAGTTGGAGTCCTCAACACAGAAAGGACATGGAACTGTTGGAACAGGTCCAGCGCAGGGCCACCAAGATGCTCAGAGGGCTGGAGCAGNAAGTGGAAGCAGGACGTATTGTAAAGGACAATAGGTACAAAAACATGACGTCACTTCCCTCATTGCAAGTTTGCCGTCCAAACAGACAAAAGGCATGAGTTTTGGCAGAAAGGTCAAAAGGGATTATTGGAAAGCGGAGGGAATGAAAAGGCAGTAATTTTCCTGTGAGCTCTCCTCTGAGTCACTTTCACTTAGACATATGGAGGAACTTTAAAATTTTATGAAGAGCCGAGTACATTGTTTGGAAACTAAACATTTAATCACTTACAGCAGGAAGCAAGAGGGGGGGGAAATCCCAAGTTTTCTTTTTTGTCTGACATTTTTCTGTCTGCAGTTTTTATACAAGTTTATTTAACTTCCTTTTTTTGTTCACTTAAACCACAGATGTTTGCTGCAAAGCCACAGATGCTTTCTGGTTGAAAAAATAACTTCGGGTTGAATATTCTATTATTAATCCAGGAGTTACTTTTCCATTTGGGATAGCAAGGAGTAAGCCATCTCCTTGGGGTTTACTCTTTTTGGGCCTTGCTCATTTCCCATCGATCTTACAGAGTCCTGTATTTCCATTAAAGAGAAATTAATTGTCTGATTTTATATAAACGTGGTCCAATGCCTTGTTGTAGCAAGGAATCTGCTTTTCAGGAAGAGCTGAGGGCTGAGGAAAAGAGTGTCCCCTTGAAAAGAACATTCCCTAAAAAGACTGAAAACCTGCCCAACCTCAAGTCCACCCTGGGAACTTTTCATACTGGGTCCAGCGGGAAATGTGTAGAGGGGAAAGAAAAAAGTATTTGGTTTCTTCTCCCTAAGAACAGGTGATGGGTCAAGAGGAAACAGCCTCATGCTGTGCCAGGGCAGGTTTAGGATGGATATTTGGAAAAATTTCTTCACAGAGAGGTTTATCAAACATTGGACAAGGTTACCCAGAGAACTTGTGGAGTCATCAACCCTGGAGGTATCTAAAAGACAGGTAGATGTGGTGGTTTTGTTCATTTTGGGTTAATGATTGGAACTGATGATCTTAAAAGTCCCTTCCCATCTAGACAGTTCTATGATTCTGTGATGCATGGTGGTGCCACCCAGGACACTGCTGCCAACGGGGACCACAGCATGGCAGCTGCCCAGGTTCTCCTGTGCCAGGTAGAAACTCTCAGATTATTTCACTTCTGCCCCATCTCCTGTGGTCAGGACTGGCACATCTGGGTGTTAAAGTGCTTCACCAGGGCAGGCTGGCATTGACGTCCTCTTAAAGAGGACATCAAACCCCTCTGATTGCAGAGTCTCCAGCAGGAGAAGCAGGGAATGTCCCAAACAAGCCACACAGAGCCACATTCTCACAGTTCTGAGGACCTGTCAGGCTGTGGATCTGTTCCTCCACCCTGCTGTATTTATGGCCCCACCTGGAGCACTGTGTCCAGCTCTGGAGTCCTCA
>VXBW01002973.1:31686-52634 GCA_013400375.1 Thinocorus orbignyianus
TGTTGAGGACTCCAGAGCTGGACACAGGACTCCAGGTGGGGTCTCAGGAGCACAGAGTAGAGGGGGAGAATCACCTCCCGTGACCTATGATCTATAGAAGTGGTGGAACAAACACAACAAATAAAAATATCCCTCTTTTCTGCCAGTGATCCAAACAGGCCTCACTAAAAGACAACTACAGCTAAGAACACAGATGGTGGACCTCCTCCAACCCCCTTCCAGAGCAGGTCCACCAAGAACAGGTCCCACAGGAACGTGTCCAGGTGGGGTTGGAATGTCTCCAGAGAAGGAGACTCCCCCACCTCTCTGGGCAGCCTCTGCCAGGGCTCTGACACCCTCAAACTGAAGAAGTTCCTCCTCATGTTGAGATGGAACTTCTTCTGTTCCAGTTTGTGCCCATTCCCTCTTGTCCTGTCACTGGCCACCACCAAGAATGTAAGTGTTTATTATGCATTGATCAGATTCCCCCCTCAGTTTTCTCTTCTCCAGACATTTAATGACATTTTGCAGGGGGTTGGACTAAAATATCTCCAAAAGTCCTTTTGAACCCCTAAAATTCTATGACTCTGTGATTTTCAGTTTATGACAACATGAGAACAACTCAACTCACCCAGGCAGCAACTGGAATTTCAGCTCATGCACCCTGGAACTGGCCAGACCACACAGCTCAGACGGTTACTGCCTATTTTCAGCTGTAGATCAAGACCTCCCTCTTTTGCCAGCCTGTTTCTACCACCCAGTTACCAATCAGGTTCTCTACAAACAGTGTAATGACAGAATTCTTACTGATAAACATATAAAAAGTCTTGAAAACCTTTTAGAATTCAAGATAGATAGAGTAACTAACCCCCACAGGATTCTTTCCCTTATATTTCTTATTCTTACATGAAGAAAACTCTTCCTCCTCAATTTCTCCAGTAAATCATAACAGCTGTAGTTATACACACATTTTTACTTCCCATCCCTAGAGAAACTAGGGAGAAATGTGCAGTTTTGCAGTTGAAAGATTATTTCTTCCCTCCAAACATTTGTAGAAGCAGTTTAGGATTCTCAAATTCAGCTTTGATTTCCCTGACTTTGCAAATTAAAGGCTTTGATTCCACTCCCTGGACAGTCAGTCACAGTTTTACCACCAACATGCCATGGACTTATATTTTATACACTATCCCTCCTACAAAAGCTTGTCTTGAGCATAAAGCACATTAATATAATCATATGTAAACAATTAGAGAGAAACACATGGCAAGAAACACAAAAAATGCATGGAAATAAGAGGTTTGTCCCACTGCAATTGGAATTGAGATGAAGAGTTGAAGGGAAGGAAACTGTGAGGAGAATGAAATCCTCAGGGGGGAAATTAAAACCCCTGTTTGATAGTTGAAATTGTTGGGGACACATGGAGTTCTAATAATTTTGACCAACAAAGGAAAACAAGTCATGTCCATAACCAACTGATCTTCAGGTCAGCTTGGAAAAGTTATCATAGCATGGTTTGGGTTGGAAGGGACCTTAAAGGCCACCCAGTGCCACCCCATGCCGCAGGAAGGAACATCTCCCACCACACCAGGTTGCTCCAAGCCCCATCCAGCCTGGCCTTGAACCCCTCCAGGGATGGGGCAGCCACAGCTTCTCAGGGCAACCTGTTCCAGGGTCTAACCACCCTCACACCAAAGAAGCTCTTCCTGAGATCCCATCTCCATCTCCCCTCTTTCAGTGTCCATCTCCCCTCGTCCCATGGCTCCCCTTCCTCCTCAAGAGTCCCTCCCGACTTTGCTGGAGACCCTTGAGGGACTGGAAGGGGTTCTAAGTTCTCCCCAGAGCCTTCCCTCCTGCAGGCTGAGCAACCCCAACCCTCTCAGCCTGTCAAGTTATGACCTCTGGAAAGAAAGTGTTAAACCCTGCATTGATTGAGTCAAACATACGTTAACTTTCTTTGATCTTTAGGGTGAGGGAGGCTCTTTTCTTATGAAATGTGCAGGTTGGCTTCACACATCATCATACAACAAAGAAATTGTACAGTGCTCCAGGATGGGATCTCCTGATGGAGCAGGACAATAGATGGATGGGAGCAACAACTGTCTAGGCTGTGCAGAGGAAGCAGCATCCCATGCACTTTGAGCAGAGGAAAAATACAACTTTAAAAAACCCCAAACACAAAAAGTGATTCAACAGCAGCACTAAGGGTATATTTATGAGCAGAAATCACTGTTCAGTGTCCAAAAGATAAATTTTGTCCTGTACAAAACACAGCCAGGGTCTATGCCAAAGCACACTGATGGTATTGCATTTAGATTTTGACTATATCACTTAAGACAGCAGGTTTTTCAGCAACCAAATGAGATGGAAAATGTAAATAGAACCTTCTGAGAGCCTAATGATTTTGTTTAAATTCCAGGTTATTTTGGAATGTGAAAACCACTTGCTGTTTGGATCCATGACAACCATGTAGATACCATTCATGATCTCCACCAACATGGTAAGGCTTATCCCAAAGACTGGGGCTCAGGTCACTTCAAGTTGTCTCATGCAGTAAGACAGAGGGACTAGGTATATGTAGGGATTCATCTTTCCATCTCAAAAATCCCAACAGAAAAAGTATGAAACAACGTAAGCAGGCAGGATGTGGCAACATTCCTTGACTTCAAAACCTCTCTTACACACCAGACAAATATTAAGTTTCCCAGAATATCTCAAAAGGGATGTTGCTAAGCAAAGACGATGGTGAAAAGTATTTCATTAAGATATCTGAGAGTAATTCGCAGCACTAACAGCCCTGTTCCAAACTCTCACCAAGCAGAAAAAGCTCCAAATACAATGAAAAGGGGATATTTTTAACTGCAGTTTAAGTACAAACATAGAATGGTTTATGTCTGATTCTGTTTGACAGAGAAAATGAACTATTGGTTTAATTGAAAGCCAGCTCTGGCAGTATATTCTTCTGTTAAATATCCAGGATTTGAGACAGAGGTTTTGGCACTCCTGTTAAATTTAGAGGCAAACAGATTGACTATTTCATTCCTTTTTCTTTAAGGAAAAATAAAACAACAACAAAAAAAAACATATACCATACTTTTGGGTCAAAAGCCAGTGTGGAGCATCAGAGAAGTTCTCAGGGAAATCAATTATCTCTCAAGACAATATAATGGGTAAAAGTTTACAACTCACCGACAGCTCTGACTCCCATCAGCTCCTCATTTTGGCCTTTTCATTTCAAATTTCCATGGAATTACAGGCACATATTTCCTAGATTTAAAAGAAATAAACAAAACCCAATTATTAAACAGAAGAAAACCCTACAGCTAACCCACTGCTACAAGATTTGTTGATGCCCCATCCCTGGAAGTGTTCAAGGCCAGGCTGGATGGGGCTTTGAGCAACCTCGTCTGGTGGGAGGTGTCCCTGCCCAGGGCAGGGGGGTTGGAACATGATGATCTTGAAGGTCTCTTCCAACTCTGACCATTCTATGATTCTATGATTCTAAGATTTAAGCAGAAAAAAGCAATTTGCAGGAGATGAGAATGTACTGTAAGGTTTAGTTAAGCAGGATACATCTTTTTCAAAGTAAAGTCTGCATCTTTACAACATGGGGTGAGAGGTTATGGGGTTTATTTTTCATTTTCAGTACATTGTGTAATTAAATGTTTAGGCCATGGCCAACACACAAGAAGGCCATCAAGACAGAATTACACTGTGACTTTAATTAGAGATTGGAACAAAAATTAGATGGAATTATCTGCTTGGTAATTAATAACGACAGCTGTATCAAATAAAACCAGAATTAAGGTAAAAAGAGCCACAAAATGACCCCAGTAAAAGGCTGCCTAAAAATAGGAAGACACCATGACTCACTCTTCATCAGCTTTATTATTTACTCCACCTCAAGTACTGACAGAACCTTTCAACAGATGCACAGAAACATTCCCAACTCTTTACAACAACATAATAGGATTGAACAGGGCTATAAATCTCCAAACATTAAGGATATGAAATGGTAGCGACTTGCTGGAGGGCAACAGAGCAGCACAATGAATCAAGGGTTCCCTGGCCCTCCTCAGCTCTGAGTCACACCAGATCTCTGGGCCACCTCAACTTGCAAAGAGGGGAGATGGAGCTGAGATGTGGGGAAGAACTTTTGTGTGAGGGTGGTGAGACCCTGGCCCAGGTTGCTCAGAGAAGCTGTGGCTGCCCCATCCCTGGAGGGGTTCAAGGCCAGGCTGGATGGGGCTTGGAGCAACCTGGTCTGGTGGGAGGTGTCCCTGCCCAGGGCAGGAGGGTTGGAACTGGATGATCTTGAAGGTCCCTTCCAACTCTGACCATTCCATGATTCTTTGAAATGTGCAAGGCTTTCCATCTCAAAGTTTATTCTGAGAAATATAATTGCAAAAAATATTGTAGAATGGTTTGGGTTGGAAGGGACCTTCAAGATCATCCAGTTCCAACCCTCCTGCCCTGGGCAGGGACACCTCCCACCAGACCAGGTTGCTCCAAGCCCCATCCAGCCTGGCCTTGAACCCCTCCAGGGATGGGGCAGCCACAGCTTCTCTGAGCAACCTGGGCCAGGGTCTCACCACCCTCACACCAAAGAAGTTCTTCCTGAGATCCCATCTCCATCTCCCCTCTTTCAGGGTCAAACCCTTCCCCTCATCCCACGGCTCCCCTCCCTCATCAAGAGTCCTTCCCCAACGTATATGCAAGGATAATGCAGCAAAACCAGCAGCAACCACAACCACCATGACATTGCCTTGTGCTGTCCCTCCGCAGCCCTATTCCCTGTGGATGCTGAATTCGGGAATGAACTGCCTTGGCTTAGATCCCAGGAGAGTTCTGCTGAAAGGCATCTCAAGGCCAGTAAAACCCTCACTCTTTTACAAAAAAAGCCCTGCAGGTTTCAAGAACAGGGCAAGCAAAACTCTACCTGGATTTGGGGCTTGGCATAGAAGATGCACCAAGACTTCTCCAGTTACGGTCACCCAAGCAGAGAGATGCCAAGAATGAAAGAATGGTCCAAATTCTAAAATCTACAGCAAAATACATCCCCTGTTTCACAAAAATGAGCTCAACTTGGTGATTAATATTCATTACAGGTCTGCAGGAACACAGAGGCCCACGGGGACACATGCCAACGTTACACTCACTACAAGAACCAGAGAATATATTAATATTTTTAAAGGACAAAAAGCACCTGTCTTGTTTCATTCTAATTCTATCATTATCTCCTTAATTTATCTGACTCTCTGTAAATCCTTAACAGACTTTGCCATTTAGCCTGGAGCAGACGTACCTGAGAGAAACACAGCTTTACCGAGCCTTAGAATATTCCTGCCTGCAGTGCCAGGGGCATTTATTAAGTTTCAAAGTATGTGAAAATCCAAAGGAGAAATTTCTGGAATCACCAAGACAGGCTCACTCAGGGTTCTGAGCAGCCTGGTCTAGTTGAAGAAGTCCCTGCTCACTGCAGGGGGTTAGACCAGGTGGCCTTTAAAGGTCACTTCCAAGCCAAAAGATTCTATGATACAGTAAAGGTAAAGTTTAAGCTGCTGCTCTAAACATCCTGGCTCCAAAGAGAAGGAAAAGAATAATCCCATAATATTCCATATTTGAAAAATTTCTACTTTTATGGTTGTTGTTTAAAGCACAAACAGTTCACAACCATGAAGCAATGTGCCCTTGTGGCCAAGAAGGCCAATGACATCCTGGGGGACATCAGTGGTGCCCAGGGACAGGACAAGAGGGAACGGGCACANTCCAGCTCAGCTCAAGGGGGTGAGCACACCACTCCAGTGATTTCTTTGGTCATTGTCTAAATTGAACATTCCCAATGGCACAAGAAGGAGGTTGTCCTCTTTCCCCATCATTTGCAGCAGCCAGCATGTGTGGGCACATGAATCATAGAATCACAGAATGGTCAGAGTTGGAAGGGACCTTCAAGATCATCCAGTTCCAACCCCCCTGTCCTGGGCAGGGACACCTCTCCCTAGAGCAGGTTGCTCCAAGCCCCATCCAGCCTGGCCTTAAACACTTCCAGGGATGGGGCATCAACAACTTCCTTGGGCAACCTGCCTTCACAAAATGTTGTTTTACTCTTCCAGGATCAAGAAGTTTAAACCAAAGCTTTCAAGCAGTCGATGGAGTACAATCTCAAAGGTAGGATTTTATTACTTTTATTTTCATTCTCCTTCTGTAGTTTTCAAACTTTATGGCCATTCATTATTGTAACTTCTGCACTCCACAACAGAGTATATCATAAGACTGTTTTTCTCTCTGCAAGACTATTTTTCCTTCTCTCCAGGACCTTTTCTAATGATGATACTTTCCAGACTGTCTTTCTTCCTGACCCCTGATGTTCCTGTTGTACCAAATCAAATCTTGCCAGTTTCCACTTTGGAGTTTAGAAAAAGAGACTGTAAAGAAGAAGTACAGGAATACAAAGTTGATGCGTTCCAAGTTAACACAGGTGCAAAATGCAAAGAGCAAATGTGGAAATGGAAGGAGAAAATATGGGAAAGGAAGGAGAAAATGGTATGGGAAGAACAACCTAAGGCAAGGGTGGAAAGAAAGAGGGGGATTTGGGGAAAAAGGACAAATTGGAAACCATAAGGACTGATCCGGGTAGAGAAGGAGAGCACGCTGACTTCTAACAGTTCCATTACAAAGAGCTGCAGGTTATTCCCTGAAGTGGCCAAATGCAATATCCTGACAATTTTAAGAAAGCTCCTTGATCCATTTGTTGTTTGGTTTTATTTTCCCTTTTGCAGAAGAGCAGCATTGACTCACACTAACCGCTTACTGCTTTATCCCCTTTTCTTTGTATTAAGAGGGGGCTGCCATTCCCAGCAGCAAAACAGGACCACAACACCTGCCACGAGGAACATTTCAGATGCTACAAACAAAATCAGAAGCATTTGAAATATTCAGGGCAAGATGATTTTTGGGGACACAAAGCTACAGTTGAATACCACAGCTGAGATCATGTATCCTACCCTGGCCTTCATCCTGCCTCAAGGCTTGTATGCAAACAACTCCAATACCTATTTGAAGCAATCTCCGTAGACATCCAAGCCTAGGAGCTATGAAAGTATTCCAGGAGGCTACTAAAATAGCCCTTTATCTAACCATAATATACATTTAAAGTATACATTCAGCTGAGAGACAGCCCACACCTAGAAAATTCCTCTATATATTCATCCTTCAGCTGATTCTGCACATGGAAGTCTGAGAAAAAGTGACTTCTGAGCCAGAAGACAGAAAAGCAGCAGCTCCACGGCCAGTAAAGCTGACATAAAATTCAAATGAAAGCATTTGTTTGTTTTCCTGCCAGGGTTGCAAAGAAAATCAAACTTTGCTGGTTCTGGCTTATTCAGCCCCAGAGTAATAAACATTCTGAAAGGCAGATTCTGTCCTTATTTGTATTCTCCCGCTCCCCCTCTGGTGAGGGTGTGGGGAAACTAAGGCCACATCGTTGGCCAGGAGACAATCGAGTTTGTATTCACACTGCCAGGCAGATCCTGCATCGCTACAGGATCTTTGGGACCTCCACGCCAGGTCAAACCCATGACCTGGGTGACCAGTACCTGAGTTTGGTCCAGCTTCATGTTTAAGTCACACGTAGGTATGGAGACCCCTCAGCTCTAACTCATCAGCTTGCTCAGCAGCATCTCACATGCAGCCAAAAGTCAATCTCTCCAGGGCTGGATGCAACCACAGCCCTTGACATGTTGTTGTCATCTTCAAATGTACCTTCCTGACCCCAGCATCTGCCCTTCCTTAAATTCAGCTGAAGTTTCGATCCGCTCTTTCACCAGGGACAGCAACATCTTTCAACTGTTGCTGTCACTAACAGCATTCTTTGACCTCTCAGAATATGCTGAATTTTCTCAAATCTTCAAAACTTACAACCAAAGCCTTGAATATACGGATGGATCAAGCAGCTTGTTTCTACCTTTGTCAGGGAATGCAGTCATAGGATGAGGGGAAAGGTTTTTAAATTGTAAGAGGGGAGACTGAGATGAGATCTTAGGAAGAAATTCTTTGGTGTGAGGGTGGTGAGGCACTGGAACAGGTTGCCCAGGGAAGCTGTGGCTGCCCCATCCCTGGAGGGGTTCAAGGCCAGGCTGGATGGGGCTTGGAGCAACCTGGTGTGGCGGGAGGTGTCCCTGCCCAGGGCAGGGGGTTGGAACTGGATGATCTTTGAGGTCCCTTCCAATCCAAACCATTCTGTGATTCTGTGATTTTCCACAGTGTTCAAAGGGTTAGAGAATTCCCTCATAAATTAGGAGGCTTGGCCTCAAAGCCACATCTCATGGCTACCTAAGTCACATCCTTGGTGGCATGTCATGCAGAAGCTGTGGAAGCCACTGGGAAAGAAGCTTCTCCATGGCAGCACCATCTCACCCCTAACTCTAAGGCTCCGTGTTTTTAAAAACACATTGGATACAACCAATTTCTTTCAGACTAGGAGCTGGAACTCAAGAACCCAATTTTCCAAAGCCCAAAGTTGGACAAGGTTGCAATGAGACACTTCAACCTCCTGAGAGAGATGAGGTTTCAGATACAGTCCCTTCTTGTCAAGTAAAAATAGCTATTTTGAGGCTCCAGCTGTGTTCCCAAAGACAGATCCCCACTTGGGCCTTGCCTAACACAATTACCAAATCAAAGATAGTTCTGTTGATTGTTTCTTTCACACGTACACGACCATCTGTTCATCATACCCTTTTTTCCTTTTTTTTGCTGTCACACATTTACACCATGCATCCCTTGGGAAGGGGCATGTTTCTATGTCTGTCTCTATGGTCTTAAACATGATTCAGGGTTCTGCACCACACTAGAGTATAAGCTACTGTATATTTGAATCATAGCATTGTCCAGGTTGGAAAGGACCTTTCAGATCATCAAGTCCAACCATCAATCTCTGATAAAAAACCATCACTAACCCGTGTCCCTCAGCACCACATCAACCTGTCTTCTAAATCCCTCCAGGAACGGTGCCTCAACCTCTTCCCTGGGCAGCCCATTCCAAGGCTTCATGACCATTTCAGTGAAGAAATTGTTCCTAATCTCCAATCTGAACCTCCCCTGGTGCAACTTGAGGCCGTTTCCTCTGGTCCCATCACCTGTTCCTTGGGAGAAGAGATCACCCTCCCCGGCTACACCCTCTTTCAGGGAGTTGGAGAGAGAGAGAAGGTCTCCCCTCAGCCTCCTCCAGGCTGAACACTCCCAGCTCCCTCAGCTGCTCCTCACAAGACTTGTTCTCCAGACCCCTCACCAGCTCCATTGCCCTTCTCTGGACCCGCTCCAGCCCCTCAATGTCCCTTTTGTGGTGAGGGGCCCAAAACTGGACACAGCCCTCGAGGTGGGGCCTCACCACTGCCCAGTCCTCCTGAGTCCTACTCCCCACGCTGTTCCTGATCCAGGCCAGGATGCTGGTGGCCTTCTTGGCCACTTGGGAGAAAACATGTCAAGAATTAACAATTTTAAAAGACAGGAAACACAAACTTCAGTAACTTAAACACCAGTGGTGTAAGTTTGGGAAGGCCAGACGTAGGGAATAAGCTTGGCTGAGGAGGAAATAAGTGGTTTTATGCTACAAGTGGTATTTGTTTTCCCTCTGAGCAAGCTGGCTAATGATTGTGAGAGTTCTACCCTTTGCCCTACTCTTCCTTTTAATCACCAAAAATAAAGCAAACATTTCGTATGGTAAATAAGGGGGGCAGGGAAATGTCCTGTGACCTAGTGCTGGGAGTGATGAGGAACTAGTCAGAGAGAATGCATTTCCTCTTAAATACCTTATAAATGTTTAAAACCAATTGCAAAGAGCATAACAGGAGAGGAAAAGAAAAGGAAAAAAAAAAGAAAACACACGTTTAGATCACCTCCAGGTTGTAGCCCACGTGCCCTCTGGGACACAGTACCATCCCCCTTCCCTGTGGGCTGCCCTTACTTTGTCAGAATTGGTTACAAAAAAGCCTACAACACCAAAAAGACTTGAAAATAAAAAACGTTGGCAGAGTGGAAACAGGAATCTCTGATGAGAATAAAACATGGGAGCTCATATACTGACCAATACTCTCAGGAAGCCACTAGGAGTAACTGGAGGATCTGGCTGACCTTACTGGTTTGGAAAGAAGGACGTTCTGAGGAGGAGTTGGCAGGACTTAACACAGCTCTGCATATTGTTACATGTTCTGGAAGATCAGCTTAGGCAATAACCATCAGTTACAACTCAAAACAAAACACCTTTTGTACAACCGATAGCATCTACTTTTCATTACCTCCCCCTTCCACCAGCACACCTGCAAACAACCAGTGTGTGTGTGCTCAAGCTGAACTGGTACCACTCAAACTCCCCTGCCCTGAGCTCTGCCCGGCGTAGTTTGATGCAAAACAGCTGCATGGAAAAACAAGAAGGTGGGAGCAGAAAGACCATCAGGATCCGATAAAAACCCAGCAAGGTGTCTGGAGGTACCAGGAGAGAGCAGCTGTAAAGGGGAGGAGATTCTGGTGCTGTATTTAGAATCATAAAATCACAGCATGGTCAGAGTTGGAAGGGATCTTAAAGATCATCCAGTTCCAACCCCCCTGCCCTGGGCAGGGACACCTCCCACCACACCAGGTTGCTCCAAGCCCCATCCAGCCTGGCCTTGAACCCCTCCAGGGATGGGGCAGCCACAGCTTCCCTGGGCAACCTGTTCCAGTGCCTCACCACCCTCACAGTAAAGAATTTCTTCCTGAGATCTCATCTAAATCTCCCCTCTTCCAATTTAAAACCATTACCCCTTGTCCTATCACTAGACTTCCTGACCAAGAGTCCCGCTCCAATTTGCATCAATTCAGATGCTCCCCATTCCAGGTAGAACATTTACACTGGTTTATAACAACTGGTAGGTATTGCATCACCAACTACGATGCTAACATTACTTGCCATTACAACTACACATATGTAAGATAATTAGCACGTATTTTTCTAGTATCAGCAGAATCAGGCTAAATTGGGGGGTTGGAACTTGATGATCTTTAAGGTCCCTTCCAACCTGATCCTTCCTATAATTCTATGAACTCCCTGAAAGCGGGATGTAGCCAGGGGGGTCAGTTTCTTCTCCCAAGGATAAGAAGAAACGGCCTCAAATTATGCCAGGGAAGGTTTAGGATGGATATTAGGAAAAATTTCTTCACAGAAAGGGTCATGAAGCCTTGGACCTGGCAGCCCAGGGCAGTGGTGGAATCCCTATCCCTGGAGGGATTTAAAAGCCAGGCAGACACAGTGCTGAGGGACATGGGTTAGTGAAGGGTTTTGTTAGTGTTGGGTTGATGGTTGGACTCGATCTGAAAGGTCGCTTCCAACCTCAGCAATTCTGAGATTGATTCTACATCTGACCTTTTCCCAGCTCTCTGAGTGAGAATACGACCTTAAGCAGGTATTTCCATTCCTCTGAGCATCCTGACTGCCAGAGCGGCGTCTCTCATCAGGTTGTAGCCAGACATCACGCTGGCAGGATTCTTCTCCCCGGCGCTGAGAAATGCCACACAGCACACCCACAATTAGAGGATGTAATTGACTCCTGCACAGCAGACACACTTCTCAGCCAGGAGGCTGCACTCACTCCTGGACGCTGTTATGAATAATCCAAGGATATAATATGCAGTTTGTACTATTTCGTGTACCTAGTAATTAGCGTTGACTGCTAATGTTGTGATCCCAAGACAAAGAGCACAGTAAGTGCAAATTTTTGTCTATTATTATTATTATTGCAAATTTCCTAGATAAACACTTAATACAAGCATACGTTTTCAGGTGGCACCACGCAGATGGAGGTTAAAATCACGATAATGTTTCTCCCACTGGTTATTTGGGGAGGAGGCTGTGGTTCAGTGATGATCTGGTCATGGAATCAGAGAGTAGTTGGGCTGGAAGGGATCTTCAAAGGCCATCTAGTCCAACCCCATGCCATGGTCAAGGACATCTTCAACTAGATCAGGTTACTCAGAGCCCCATCCAACCTGGCCTGGAATGTTTCCAAGGATGGGGCATCTACAACCTCTCTGGGTATCCTATTCCAGTATCCACCACCCTCACAGTAAAGAATTACCTATTTCTATCTAGTCTAAATCTACCCTTAGACTTCTGGTAGCTACCTCATCACCACTTACGTGAAATATCAGTAATAGGTAGTAATCCGAGGGCTGAAGCAGGGTAGGGAAATTTCTCTGTGCATCCTTAATCCTGGCCCCAGGAAGGTGGCTGCTTTCTCTGTGGGATGGGTCTGGTCTGCAAATGGGCCTTCTGTTCCCCTCAGAAGGGACTCATCCTCCACAATCACCTTTCTTTTTATTCTTACTTGAGTAGATCCTAAGGCACAGGGGTGAGTAACTAGCCCTGGGCAGCTCACTGGGTGGATCTTCTTTTCCAACCTGGTCCTCAATTTCCAAAGCCTGTTGTGCAAGGACAACCAGGAAGGCAAGGGGGTCTGGGAGGGTTTTGGGTTGCTCCCCTGAGGAGGGACCTGTCTCCATTCCTCCTTGTCCCTTAAGTCCCTTCCTCCTGCCTGGTGGCAGCAAGGAAGGGAACCATCCACTTCATGTAGAGCCTCTACCCGATGACTCTTCGTCAGGGTATGGCTCCACCAACCTGTTCTCTGGTACCTCTGAACCTTTCTCCCTCCTCCCTCAGTCCCACCACCTGCCTGAGCAGACAGTTTATTCGATCATGGCGCACATGGGTGGCTCCCTCAGGTACCACTGCCAGGTTCAGGCATTCGCTGCAGCCAGAGGAGACCCTCACAGCCATCTATTGGTGGGGAATCTCGGTCTGGGCTCCCGCATTTCTTCCATGGCCTTTGGGCCATGCGGCAGCCATCTTCTCTCCTGCCGCGCCTCTGGGCCAAGTGGCAGCCATCTTCTCCCCTACTCCCCATGCACCGGCACCATGCTGCTCCTCCCTTGGTGCTCCTTCACATGTTCCCGATTCCCTTTGGGCCTCTTTCTCCAGGAAGCTCCTTCTCCGTCTCCATCCAGCTCAGTTTTACACACACAGTGCTCACTGCTGTCTTTCCCCACATGATCCGAGGCATCTTGCAGTGTGGCCACTTTTACATTTGCTGCCTCTTGCCCAGCCCGGCCTCAGCCCCATCAGCCTCACAGCTCCCTCACAAATTCCCAACTCCTTTTGGGCCTCTTTGTCTCCAGTAAGCCCCTACTCCATCTCCATCCAGCTCAGTTTCACACACACAGTGCTCACCGCTGCCCTTCTCCACATGATCTGAGGAAGCTTGTGGTATGGCTGCTTTTCAGCCTGCCTCCTCTCGCCCGGCCCGGCCCTGGTTCCCCCACAACATTCCCAACTCCTTTAGGAGTTTAGTTCCATCTCCGGGAAGCCTCCTCTCCGTCTCCATCCAGCTCAGTTTTAAGACACAGCGCTCTCTGTGTGATCCGAGGAATCTTGTGGTGTGGCCGCTTTTACATTTGCTGCCTCTCCCCCAGCCCGGCCCCAGCTCCCTCACGACATTCTCAACTGCTTTCAGGCCTCTCCGCTCTCCCTCAGCTCCTCCATCTCCGGGAAGCCCCTTCTCCATCTCCCTTCATCTCAGTTTTACACACACAGCACTTGCCGCTGCCTCCCTCCATGTAAATCCCCCAACTCCTCCAGTATGTCCTCGCAGCAGAGGGGCTCTGGCCGCCTGTGGTCCCCTCTGTTCCCACTCTGACCCGTCCTTCCCATGCTGAAGGCTCCAGAGCTGGACCCAGTGCTCAGGTGGCATCTCCCCAGAGTGGAGAAAAGGAGCAGAATCCCCTCCCTTGACCTGCTGGCTCCACTTCTTTCAGTGCAATAGGTGGTTCATAGGGCCAGCAGAGTGGTTTTTATTCGAGAGTTTGATGTTAAATCACTTATCCTCTGTAATCTCCCGAAAAGCATGGAGTTCAGCTAATTGGAAACAATTCTACTGTCACTTAGCTTGCTTTTCCCCTTCTTACAACTGCTCGACTACCTTTGTCATTTAAGGGTTGTGTTATCCTGATGCGTACTGCCTTGACGAAGGAAAAACACCTTGTGATATCAGAACTACTTCCTCAGTAACAAAGAAACCACTCTATGTCAGAATGGAAAGCATCAACATTTATAAAAGGGGCTGGATGGGGCTTGGAGCAACCTGGTCTGGTAGGAGGTGTCCCTGCCCAGGGCTGGAACTGGATGATCTTGAAGATCCCTTCCAACCTCAACCAGAACTTCATTTTATGAAGCCGTAACTGAGCCATAACAACTACACTGAGGCATGAATTACCAAAGATTCTACAGACTCAGTGAAAGAGATCCAGCATTTTCTGCTGCTTTAATTGCTACAACTTTTTGGTTCTCACCTATTAGTTAAATGTGACTGTTCCAGCCAAATTGGGCTGTAACTTTCAGGTACAGGAGTAGAACTGATGCAGAGTTTTGTGGGAAAGTAATTTATTTTTCAGAAGACGTTTGTCTGTGAGCTACAAAGCTTTTCTCAGCAGTGTCAGTCTCCATGGAGCATCAGTAGGAAAGGATTGTTGAGGTGGTTTTCCCCCCTACCCTCTCTTAAGACCCTCTGGTCTCATATTAGTGACCAAGGTCAGGAAAAAATCCAGAGAATCTGAAGCATTCTCTGTATTTTAAGCATTTTAAGCCAAGTGAGACAGTTTTTACAGATGATATTCATCCAATAGTAGTGATCAGCCTGCATAGTGCATGGCTGATTAAGTTATGGCTCCTGCTCTTTCCTCCGTTACAACCTTTTCCCTGTTATCCACTCTCTGCTACAGGCTGTTGATTTTTTCCTGCTGTATGTTTACTAGTTTTCTAAAATTTTCTAAATATAGTTCTCCTCAGCTCTACCATCTGTCCCACAATCTTGCCGTGCTTCTTTTATATATTATCTGTCATCCAGATCAATTGTTCCTCTGCCTCCACCTCTCAGTAACACCTTCTACATCCCTGGCCAGCAGTAGTCACACCTGAGCCTCTTAGACCTTGGCACACACTTGAGGACAACCTCTGAAAGCTTCTGAGGGAGGAACTCAGCACAGAAGGCAAACCACACCTCCCACTAGGAGAAGTCTGCCAACTGCTAAAGCTCTCTACAATTATTCCTGCCCCAAACTCTTTATATTCCCTCTGTGCATATTTCTCTGCAAACACTTTCTCTTCCCACGTGGGAAGCATGGGATGCATCAAAAGAAGCATGGCCAGCAGGCCACTTTGTTCCACTCTGGGGAGCCTCCACCTCTTGGGGCCACCAACTTCAGAAGGACATGACCCTGTTGGAGTGGGTCCAGAGGAGGCCATGGAGATGCTCTGAGAGCTGGAGTTCTGTGAGGACAGGCTGAGAGAGTTGGGGGTGTTCAGCCTGGAGAAGAGAAGGCTCTGGGAAGACCCTTGGAGTCCCTCAAAGAGTTCCAGGAAAGCTGGGGAGGTACTCTTGGTCAGGGAGGGGAGCCATAGGATGAGGGGGAAGAGTGTGACAATGAGATGGGATCTGGGGAAGAACTTCTTTGGTGTGAGGGTGGTGAGACCTTGGCCCAGGTTGCCCAGAGAAGCTGTGGCTGCCCCATCCCTGAAGGGGTTCAAGGCCAGGTTGGAGGGGGCTTTGGTGTGGTGGGAGGTGTCCCTAAGCATCAGTTTGAGTCCATTACAGAGTCTGGTACCCTGATAATGGGCAGGTTTCACTGAGAAGTGCAAAGCACAGCAGACTGATGGAGAAGACACCAGAGGGTCTAGTCTGAAAGGTGCTTCTACAGAAAAAGTGAGGATAAAGAGGTGCCCCGGGTTCCTGGGAGATGCATCATTCAGGCTCAGCAGCCCAGATAATACACACGTGGAAAAGAAACCACCTCCTTACTTTGTAATCTACAGCGGGAAAGAATGAAAGGGAGCAAAAAGGCAAGAAAACCAGAAAAACTCATAAAGCACGAGGGTGTGAGCGAGGAAAGATCCAAACAAACAAAATAACTGGCTCAAAAAGAATGACCCAGATCAAAAGGCCCCAAGCTAGAGTTTATCACTTTGAGACCTGCTAGAAAAGCTGCTGTAATACGCTGTCTCCTCACCTTTCTGCCTCTGCTCCTGGAGGGGTTTTAAGAAATAAATGTGTGGGGTTTTTTAAATCATGACAAAAACAACACCCACACCACCAACAAAAATAAGATTGGCCTTTTTCTGTTTCTGTGTAAACATCCAAGAATATCCAGAAGGGCTGTCGAACTATTTTTATTTCTCCAAAATATTTCTCCTTCCCTTTTCAGGGCGTTATCTTTCCTTTGCCTTTTGTTGATGCACAACACAGCTACAGTTGAAACAGACAATAGAAGCTCATCTATTGCATAATTTAAGATCAGATACGTTGTGTTTCTCAAACCTGATAAAGCAGATGTCTCTTAAGGCACGTTGTGGTTTGTAATGCAAGGTTAAGTTTTGTGGTCAGATACTATTGTTGTCATCCTCAGCAAGGTCTCACACTTCAAGGGAAGTCCCATTTCATCCTCTTTGGAGGTGCCACCATTAAAATATTTAACAGCCTCACCTTTTCCAGTATTTGTTGCACTGATGGGATTGCTGTCCTGCTCTCCTTCAACTCAATCTAGTTACTACCTCTTCAATAAACACAGCAGGATTTTTTTCCCCCCAAACTGATTTTAAAGTAGTTGCTCTTCCGTGTCGTTTTCTTTTCAAGGAAGAAACTGAACTGGAACAGCTTGCCCAGGGAAGTTGTTGATGCCCCATCCCTGGAAGTGTTGAAGGCCAGGCTGGATGGGGCTTGGAACAACCTGCTCTAGGGAGAGGTGTCCCTGCCCAGGGCAGGGGGGTTGGAACTGGATGATCTTGAAGGTCCCTTCCAACTCTGACCATTCTATGATTCTTCCCCAGTCATACTGCATCCCTTCTTGTGCAGGCATCTTTCTCTTCAGCTAATAGAACCCTTCGAAACATCAGCATCACTTTCAATGCAGTTGCCCATACGTTCATTTCATAACGCTTCACTCACTCCGCCTCTCCCTTGCCTTCCCTCTCTCTCTTTTCAGATTAAAGAAAATCCAGATGGGGTGCAGGTGCTGCAAAATGATACAAAGGTACAACAGAACACGTGGTGCTTAGAGTGAATCCAAGAAATGCATTAAAACACATCTCTGCGCTCCCCCTACACCCGTTGCTTACATTAAGCCAACTCACAAAGGTTGGAGTTTCCCCCAAAGTTCAATAAATTATCTTTACAAGTCCTTGCAATTGCCCACAAACCTCCTTTGGATTTCACACGCTGACATCCATTTGATGGTGATGATACAGAACTGGGAGGCGTGGCTGACCCAGCAGAAGGCTGGGCCACCATCCAGCAAGACCTGGACAGGTAGAGAAGAACCTGATGGAATTCCACCAAGTTCAAGTGTAGGGTCCTGTTCCTGCGGAGGAATAACCCCCTGCTCCAGGACAGGTTGGGGGGGACCTGCTGGAGAGCAGCTCTGAGGAACAAGACCTGGGAGTCCTGGGGGACACCAGGATGCCCAGGAGCCAGCAATGGGCCCTGGTGGCCAAGAAGGCCAAGGGCATCCTGGGGGGCATCAGGAAGAGGGTGAGCAGCAGGTGGAGGGAGGTCATCCTGCCCCTCTGCTCTGCCCTGGGGAGGCCCCAGCTGGAGCACTGGGACCAGTCCTGGGCTCCCCAGTCCCAGAAGGACTGATCCTTGGAGGAGATGATCTCCAGAGGTCCCTTCCAACTCCATAGCATTCTGGGATTCTGAGATTTCTGTAATTCCTGTCCCACAGAACAGCTGTCTGGCACTGAACTCATCTTTAGCAAAGCTTTTTCCTCATTTAGGGTAGCACAAGATTCCCTCCCAGGCAATAAAGATGAGCTCCAGCTCCTTGCTTCCATCGTAGATTTTACATTTCATCAGCTGTGGGAACAAATCCCACATTTAACTTGTCCTGGGAGAAAGAGACTTGCTAGTTTTAGAAAGACAACACTTCAGCCCTACTTGATGGTGAGTTCTTCACTCGGGCACTTATCTAGAACAGGTATGGAAGTGGGAAAGAAAACTGGTGCTACAGGAGAAAGAAGGGAGATGAGGAAAGGAGGGGGTATCTGGAAGAAATAAATCCAGAAAAAGTTAAAAGCAATAGGAAAAAATCAGTAAGAAAGTAAAAAGGAGATAAAAATAAGAAAGTGAAGGATGAAGAGCTAAGGATTGAAAGGAAGAACACCAGGAAAAAAGGGAACTATTTTAGCAACTACGCAAGGATGTATTAATTAATAATCTATATGACTACTCATTAGTTAATATATCCCTTTGAGAAATTAAAAAATAAAGCTGGAAACATGCAACAACCAGCACAGAGCTCTCTGACACCCTCCCTGTGCTCCTGGGGACTCTCACTGCAGGGTCAGTCCCAGGAGCCCCAGTCCCACAGCACAGTCCAGCAGCTCCAGCCAGTTTAGTCCATCCTCAAGACTCCAGGTAAACCTCAGTGACACCAGTTCCTCAACATTCCCAGTTTACAAATAAAAAATAAGCTTAATCATTTTCTTAATTATATTGATTTACAGCATAATTAACATTTCTTCTACAATTCTTCCTTACTCCAGCTATATTTTTGATCCAGAAGAAGTGCAGTCACCCGGATGCCTTCCTGAAGTCAACAGCTACAAACACAACGAGCAAGGCAGCAATAAATCCAAATCCAAAGAGAACAGTGGCATTCAAGGAGGGAAAAATGAACTCCAGAAGGATGAGCTAAACAGAACAGACTACGAAAGTCAGCTCCAGAGAGCCAAGGAAACCCTCTGGAACCATGGAGGTGGCGATCTTCAGGAGGCTGGCCTTGTGAGGTGTGTTCCAAAGCCTGATGTTGCGGTCAACGGTGGCAGCTCCTGTGCTGGAGCACACCCCATCCTCAATCCCAGTACAAACCCAGTGAAAGAAACCAGTGATCAGGGAACCTCCAGCCAGTCAGCAGAGGCTTCTTCGGCCACCAACAGGGACTGTCACAGCACATCAAACAGGTCTGGCCAAGAACTTGACCTAGAGGCAGGCAGAGAGAAGGTGGCCTGCAAGGAGCCAAACAGTAGTCAAGTGGGGAACTCTGGGTCTGCAGAAGACAGCACCTTTCTTGAAGGAAGCACAACAGCAGAGACACAAACTGATGCCATACAGCTCCCAGACATTGATTATCCCCAAAATGACAAAGAAACAGGGAGCTGTGTTGAAAAAGACGGCTTTTCAGTCAGTTGTGCACATTCAGAGCAAAACATCAGGCCTTCACCAACACAGGACCAGGACCTTTGTCTGACTCCACCTTCACCTGTGAAGGACAGCAGTGTTGGACCTCTTAAAACTGACTCCAGGTGTTTGAGTGAGGGCATTCCTGGTAGGATCACTGCTGTGGCTGTTCCCAGCCTAGCACAGGCACCTTCACACCCCAACCACAGAGACATCAATGGAGAAACTGAGGAGGAAGACGCAGAAGTCGCGGCGGCTCTGGCTGCACTGGAGGCTGCGACTGCTGGGGAGGACTTGGAAGATGATGATGATGAGTACTAGAATGAAGGATTCCTTCTGATACACTGGGTAAGATCCAGGTTTTATTCCTGGATCTATGTGAACACATGTACAGCACATGTGGGGAGCTGTTCTGAACAGCAGATATCAAAGGAGCTGGGACTAAAGCTCCGTCTCTTCAGCTGTTTTAAGACAGCCTTTTAATTTCTGGTGCCAGAGGTACAGATGTGCTCCCTTGGCTAATTAACAGTGATATTAACACCCTTCTCTCTGGGCTCAGCCAGGAGGGCACAGCATCATTTCTTCCACATGGGATACTCCGCTGTGCACCCACCTCACCAGGACTCATGCGTGGGTTTCCTTTGGTTTTGACTCCCAAGAGGGTCTGAGCACACTGACCCTTCCAGGGTCAGAGAACTTCCATTATTTAAGAGAACCACAGAAGCCATGGAGTTAGAAACCACAGATTTTTATAAAATTAGCATGAAAAACTAAAAGTGACTTAAAGTTCTATGATCTAATGCAGGGTGAAATAGGGAAGGCAGCGAGGCTTGTTATGGTTCCACTCCAGGTTAAGCGCAGCTGGCACTAGGATGATAACCTTACCTCTGCCCTTACACCTCCCCTGAGCTTTGTTCCCAAATTGATTTGGTTTGGTTCATTAAACCAGCAGAATTCCAGCCAAATCCAAGAGATAGGGTAACATTCAGTTGGTTGAATGAGCTGAAGTAGCTCAGGTAAGAATCACCCTCATACTAACAGAGGTGATGGAGCGGGATCAAAACTCAGTCCCGACCAGTTTGGATAGATTAAAGCTCTTGGGAAACTACAGCCTGAGACTTCTCAACTCTGCTAAATTTCCCAGGCACACTTCACTGGCCTTAACAACCCACTTTGCAAACAGGTTGGGTCTCAAACTTCCTCAGCAAGATACAGTTTTGTTTCTATAAAACCAGTGGGAGCCAGCATGGACCCATCCCTGGGTCCTCTGCAGTCCTTAAATTCACAGCAGGAAAGGGAACCAGCTTCCAAGTTGGATGAGGTGTAAGATCTGAAAATATCAGAGCTGCATTCCTGAAACATATAATCACAGAATGGTCAGAGTTGGAAGGGACCTTAATGATCATCGAGTTCCAACCCCCCTGCCATGGGCAGGGACACCTCTCCCTAGAGCAGGTTGCTCCAAGCCCCATCCAGCCTGGCCTTAAACACTTCCAGGGATGGGGCATCAACAACTTCCCTGGGCAAAACCATCCACCCTTCCTCTCATCTTCAGAGCAGTACGTCAACCTTTCTGGTGGAAAGCAAAGGAGATGAGATAGACATCGACTTGGTGCTGTCTCTTCATCAAAAGTGGGATCTTAATGGCCAAACTTGAAAGTCCTTGATATTTTATACTGAAATTTTGTGGTTTCTGAGTCTGTTATAAACTCTTAATAAAAT
>VXBW01002973.1:59560-70540 GCA_013400375.1 Thinocorus orbignyianus
AGGGCAAAATTAACACATGAATGAGACTAAAATATTGTTAAAGAATTTGAGGACAAACTATAGGGATCTGGCCAAGAAAGGATAACAGGTTGACTCCTTCTCATATCTAAAGGTTAGTATCTAAAGAAAGCCTTGCGTTCCTTTAGTCCTCATTTGAGAACTTCTGCCAGAAACAAGATGGTTATCAAAGGAATTCAGAAACATTCCTTCAGGTCAGGTTTCCATACAATCTTCAGGAAAAAAAAAGTAAGATTCATGCAAACTTCCCTATTCCCAGTACAAAACGTGGAATATTAAGAGACTCTGCTGTGGCTGAAAGTGATACAAGTTTCTCCAGAACCCATCAATTCAGGAAATATTACAGATGTTTAACCCCACCAATTTCAGTGTGGCAGATAAAAGCGACACTTTTAAGGGGTTAATCCAACAAGTATACTCTGCCAGAACAATGCTGCTGTCTTTAATTATCGTTAATTCTGAATGATTAACCTCCTGTTTATGTAGACTCGCCTACGAAACTCATCTAGTCCACATCTGCAAAAGAGAACTGTACTAAAGACACAACATTCATCAAAATCAAGACGAATTATCAAAAGCCCTAAACAAAACAGCACACGTAACACACTCCGACTGGAAATGACTTTTCCAGAGCCACGTGTGAGCACTAATTACCAGCCGAGGCACACTGCTATTGTTTTGACATACGCCCCACAGATCCTGTTCCTTCCCCATCGCTTTGATTAAAAATTTGGCTCGGGGAGAAGCCGACATTGTTCCTTTTAACAACTGCAGCAGCTATTTCCAGGCTGCTGTCGCCTTTGTGCCCATCTCACCCTTTCTTTTTCCTCTCCTGGGGCACAGGAGACCTGGCCATCACCCCCCTTCCAGGGCAACAAACCGCTATTGCAGAGAAACAGCGAGGCACCTCACATCTCCAATTAAATTAAATTAAATTAGAGTTTTGGGGTATTGGTTTTTTACATTGACACACTGCAAAAGTTTTTAGGTCGATCGATAAAAGCTTCAATAGCTCCCTCTGCTGCCAGTAAATACATATTTCAGCTGCTCCGTGCAAAACCTGGTTGCAGTTGATGGAAAAAGTCATAAAATAGAACAGTTTGGGTTGAAAATAAACCTTAAAGACCACCGAGTTCCAACCCCCCTGCCCTGGGCAGCGACACCTCCCACCACAGCAGGTACTTCAACACTCTCCCAAGGCTGCTGCTTTTAAAGGAGAATTATTTTGACTGTAAACCAAAATACTGAAGGCCAGTAGTTAAATACTTGCTATTTTAAAATGATAATTTCAAAATGCTATCACATTCCAGGCAAAAAAACCCCTACACCACGTTACCTGGGCATCGAGCTGGAGATACAGTGACCCAGCAGGTTTAATACATATAAAAGCGAGGAGTTACACAGAAAGACAAACACACTTTCCAATATACCCTCCTTTTTACAAGACGCTACAGCTTATCTTGCTGCCGTTGCATTTCGACAGCACTAGGGGCTGCACAGATAGAATTTAAGAGGTTTTTCAGTTAAGATACAACAGGTCTACCCTGCAAACAGGCCTCGCTGCATCTCGAAACTCAAGCATTACCCACACAAGGCCCATCCACATCACGGACGACTTGCTAACTCTTCTTCCCTAAATTTTACCAGCAAAATTTATCCATTTGGTCATAGAAAATTCAAAAGTTGCTTACTTTAACAGCACATTTCGGACCTCGCTGGTGCCTCCCCTCAGGCCTCTGCAGCCTCCATGCTGCCAGCACCACAGGCCTGGCCCTCCCCTACCTTCTCAGCAAAAAGAAAAAAACTCCGTATTTCCCAAACCCCGAGCCTTCCTTTTCCTGTCCTTTTAACTAGTTTTGACTCACCAGATGATCTTAATCCAGGTGGGGAGTAGCTCGGTGGTAGTTTTAAACAAATAATCAGCCGGCCCTGCCTCAGGTGGTGCTCAGAAGGAACTGCGCTTCCAGAAGAAGAGCTAAAAACCACAGGGTAGCAGGAGGAAACACCCCTCCTTGCACGCCCCTGACAACTGGAGAAGGAAAAAACTTTAAAAAAAATAATCAACAAGGATGGAGAAAACAAGAGAGAAATGGAAGCTGCATCCAGCACCTGCCAGTACTTGGAGTGTAAGTGGGAAAATCCCCTCAAAGAAAATTCCCAAGTTCAGGACTTCACAAAACACTGAGGGAAAAAAAAAAAAAAAACAAACTAAAATTAAATCCATCTTCATCCGGTCAAAGTCTTAGGTGTCCTTTATTCATATTAGATGGCCACAGCTTAACCAGTCTGGTTTTGTGTTCATTAGCAGTAGCATGGTTCCTTACCATGTTTCAAAAACACATCACACACAAAATCAGATTTTATTAAAGGTAAGAGTAGCTCCCTCACTTGTTTTGCTTCAGCAGCAGGAGGCAGGATCCAGGATTTTGGAATAAATTGTCTGTATTGGGGAAAAGTAACGGAAGTATAATCCATTTTTTTTAAAAAAATCCATCTGGAAAAATTTCCTCACATTTCTTTTGAGGACTTCTCTCTGTCAGTTCGGTCATACTAGAATTTCTTAAACTTTAATGCAGTGATCCTCTTTTATTTCAATATATGCACATATTATCTAGTGCAAACTGTGTTTAGAATGACAATCTTCTACCCTTATCTTCTTCGTCATCCAAGTTTGTTGATACGGTTATATTTGCATTCAGTTTTAGCTTCAATATAACCTGAAATTGCTGCTGAAAGTTTTAGACATTCAAGGATAAGAGGGCAGGGAGGAAACATGCTAAGGGAACAAGTAGTATGATGTGTTACTCCTTGGGTTTATTTACCTGCAAATAGGATGGTGCCCTGATAATTCCAGCTCAGTTAGACACAACAACTTGCCTTGAGCCTCCTTCAAACTATTCCTACAGCATTCCTACTATTTACAGGTCGTAGCCATCTGTGAGAATGTAACATAGCAAATGAAGCATTTTAGTATCACAGAGAGGAAACAACTAAAAAGAGCTTCCTGTCATTTGTAATTTTTCTTGTTCCTTATGAAAACAACTGAGAATAAAGAAAATGCAGTTTAGTTTTTAAAAGCTCAATGTCAAATACAATAAAAAGTTAAAAGTCTTGATACCCTGAAAGGCAAAAGGTCCTTAATCTAATCAGATACCAGCCTGGATTAATGCAGAGATTTTCTTATTTCTCTCATAAAACAGAGAACTAAAGTAACATTTGCAATTGCTTTTCTTTTCCCCTTCAAGAAAACAGAACTGCTCTGAAATATATCACACAACAACCCCATCTTCTCCCCACCTCCATCAAGAAAAACTTCAGATGCAAAGAGACTGCATTACACATCAAGACTCTGCAAAGGTTCCGTTTCACACACAACTAAAGGCTAAAGGAAGCCACAAGCAAGTTTAAGAATCAATATTTTTTTAATTATTTATTTACTGGTTGGTAGTACAAAAGTCGCATATAAACTATTTTGTTAAAAATATATCTGATATGCAAATTTAAGAAAGGCTGACTAATATGGTGATACCCAGACCCCTGCAAAGGAGCAGGGTGTAGTGTTAACTGCAATGTAACAGGCACGGCTTCGAAACCCTCTTATCGAAGTAGCAATTCCCAAGGTAAAATTCTTGCACATTCCAGGCTTTATAATACCTTCCGGAAGGATTTTATACAGGTAAACAATGTTTTTTACATATCCAAAACATTTTCATTTCTTTTAGTCTACATTTTCCCCATTGGAATCAAAATAGAAACTACTTTTAAATTAAGTAAAAAAATACGTATTTCTCTGTTTAAGCTTTCTTCCATCCCTTTGGCAAATTTACTTGCAGTACTAATCCATCATGGATCAAAATACAGTATTTATCAAAATAACACCTTTTTATTTTATTATATTTAAAGCTTTTGGGAGAGTCTGTAACTGTGTATCTCCTTTCTGAAAATAATTGAAACTGCTTGGTTTTGCCCAATACTCCCTTTTTTCCCAGGAATATTTAATACTCATAGCTCTCAAGCTCTTGGCAACTGAAAGCTGACTACTAGAACCGATTCTTCTAGAAACATTAGCTCTTCAGACAAGTAATCAAGTGAAGCTTGAAGAAGAAAATCAAAAAGTATGCCTGTAATGTGAGCTTGGTGTCTGTTAAACTTACATATCAAAGAGATTTCAGAAGCCAGGTTTAAATTATCAGAAACAGGGATGCTAAACACTCCAGTTCCAGTTCTTTGGGGTTCTCAAGGATGAGCAATTATCTCCATAGATGTTCATTTTAAAAACAATAAACCATTTATTCTTTTCAGGTCTTTGGTGGGCAGTGGATTTGGTAGTGTTTTTGGCAAAAAAAAAGCAAAAAGTATTTGTTGAGAGGTCCAGGCAGCATCTCGCAGACACAAGTAGAAGGGGAGATCTTCAAGAGCACACACGTTCAGCAGGAGTGAACTAAACTTGATGTTTCCTGACAGGGTGTGGGAGTATCTAATGCATAAGCAAGAATCATAGAATCATAGAATGGTCAGCGTTGGAAGGGACCTCAAAGATCATCAAGTTCCAACCCCCCTGCCCTGGGCAGGGACACCTCTCCCTAGAGAAGATTACTTTTTTTGATCTCTGTAGATGCAGATTGTTAAAGTGATGAAGAAACCTCTCAGGTACGAAGGAGAAACACAGCTTAGAGCACTTGGACTAAAAGTATTGAAAATGTTGATTAAAAACAAACCAGACACTGATTTTCATTGAGTTCATTCTCAGAACATAGTGCAATCTCTGCTAAAAGGCATTATGTCAGAGCTTATATTCTTAGGCACTCAGGACAAATGTTATTTTTCAGTTTCTATCACACAGCAACGTTTGCTGAAGTATTGCAAAGACTTCCCTCCCCGAAACATCTAACAGGACAAAGCAGGGATTATGATCAGTAGACATAAACAATTAACATCACAAATCCATCCCTGGTATTTTTAGCTCAAAGTCATTCTTAAAATATGAAGGGAGTGACACTGGCTTAAGATTTGGTGCCAAAACAGCTACCTGCGGTCCAATAAAACCACTTTGAGGTACTTCTATATACTCCCTAAATATTTTAATGCCAAATATTCCATATCCTTATCTGAAATACGTTGCCTTAGCTTTAATAAGGAACCTGTGGGTAAAAACACAAGAGAAAGGTAAAAATATCAGGAGTTCTTCAAACAGGAGCGAGTAGTTACAAGGAGGCGGGAGAACAAGTGGCCTCGAGGAAAGGGACCTTCCCAGGAGCTCACCCAGATTGCATAGAGAAAGCTGCTCTTCAGCCCAAATTAAGTAGTAAAAGAGGAAGACAACAATTTCATCTAATATCTGCATAAAGCTGAACCACTCTGGCCTGTGAAATAACCTCCACAGAGCCCGAGTACTTCTGCACTGAAGGCACACACGTGCAGATTTTGGCTGACGTGATGATTTCCTTCTATATTTGGCTTTTTTCCTTTAGTTAAAAAGAGTATTTTTAGTTAAAAAGAGGATTTTCATCTTTCAAAGGCTGGCTTTTACCTTCAACAAACACTTCTCCATTCCAGAAGGGAAGAACAGAGGAAGAAAAATAAAAATCCAGTGAGTGACCACCGTTTATCCACAGAGTAACTGTATTACTCCTAATATTGTGCTTATTAAAATGCTTGTCTGAGTACAAAAAGAATAAAAATTAAGATTATTTCATAGGGCTGTTATTTTTCCTGTCCAAAACCATTCATTTTTCTCTCCAAGATGAAGCCCAACGTTTGGTATGAGGTCAACACAGCTCAGCGGCGTTTAAGTGTCTAAATCTTACTGGTTTTATACTGGTGAAACACCATGAAGTATTTAACCTGGCACGGATGCCACCACAGAACCTGGAAAATGCTACAGTGCCATAAATAGGTGTCCTTAAATAGGATGAATTTCTTGGGAGGTTTCAGTTTTTTCTCCAAAGTGCTAGCAGACAAGTCTCTTCGAAAAGTTCCACCTGCAAGAAAAGAAAAGAATTGTAATTAAAAAAAAATTGGGTTTAAGATGAAGACGCCAATTACAAAGTCTCTGAAAATGCTCTGAATTGAGGAAAAAAAAGGTGCCCTGATTACATGAGGCTGGTGGCCACGTGCATTTCGAGTTCAGCCTGTGAAATTCCTAAAGGGGAGGAACTAAAAATTCAGCTGAATGAATTCTACTGGTGAAAAGGATGGACGACCACACGGACAAAGTGACACAGCACAGTGCAAAGCACAGGAACTTTGAGAAGGACACCAGGAATGGAAAATGTTACACAGCATCAGTGTTCCAGAACCTTCCATTTTTGTTTACCCAGCAGCTTACAATGGACAGGCAAGACATCAGTTCCAGATTTTGAATTTTATCAGCTATTTTTAACATGCCACTAAACATATTTTAAATAAAGTGATGAAATGCAGCCCACTGAGAAGATGAACCTTAGAGACATGGAGAAGACATGCTCCAACTTCAAACCATGCAGCCAGCAAGACAATGGCATGGGCTGAGATACCCTTGAGGTGACTTCAAGAAAACACTAAGAGTATGTTTGCCAACCCCATCCTGGGTTGCAGCAAAAGCAGTGTGAGCAGCAGGGCCAGGGAGGGGATTCTCCCCCTCTGCTCTGTGCTCCTGAGACCCCACCTGGAGTCCTGTGTTCAGCCCTGGAATCCTCAACATAGAAAGGACATGGAACTGTTGGAATAGGTCCAGCACAGGGCCACCAAGATGATGAGAGGGCTGGAGCACCTCTCCTATGAGGACAGGCTGAGAGAGCTGGGGCTGTTCAGCCTGGAGAAGAGAAGGCTGCGGGGAGACCTTGGAGCAGCCTTCCAGGATCTGAAGGGAGCTCCAGGAGAGCTGGGGAGGGACTCTTGGTCAGGAAGTGGAGTGACAGGACGAGGGGGGATGGTTTTAAATTGGAAGAGGGGAGATTTAGATGGGATATTAGGAAGAAGTTCTTTGGTGTGAGGGTGGTGAGGCACTGGAACAGGTTGCCCAGGGAAGTTGTTGATGCCCCATCCCTGGAAGTGTTTAAGGCCAGGCTGGATGGGGCTTGGAGCAACCTGGTGTGGTGGGAGGTGTCCCTGCCCGGGGCAGGGGGGTTGGAACTTGATGATCTCGAAGGTCCCTTCCAACTCTAACTCTATGATTCTATGTTAGTTGAGGTGGGAAAAAAAACACCACCCAAACCCCTGAACTCTAGAGCAGGAGTGAACAGGAGCAACCAGCAATATTGTGTCAGTCAGGGACTGCCCAGCTCAGGAATTCCATCTCGCAGAGGAACTCCCAGTCACAAAGGTTAGAGTCAGGCCACAAAGCACAAATCTGCTGCCTCCAGACACCGGAACAAACCTCTTGTGACAGCAGTTAAACACACGCTCGCCTCTACTACCTCCCTCTGCATCTGAAGAGCTCAGCCAAATTCTCCAAAACTCTCTATGCTGCTTATCCCAAATGGCTTGGCTGGAAGCACAGAAGTCTTAAATCCTGCTTGGATCTGTTCCATTTTGGTAAATGAAACTGTAATAACTCATTAGGTGTCTGAAATAAGTAATTGAGGTAAAGGTTTCACTTGTAAATGTTGACACATGAGCAGCTTTTCACCGTGTTGGACAAAAACCGATGCAGAACCAGGTTGGGGAAGAGCATCCCAGCCCTTTCCAGCACAATCTGTTTACTTTCTGGAGTGCTCATCACAGAGGCCTGGCTGCTCTCCCAGATGATTTACAAAACAGCTCTGTTGGACTGGAGAGACCTCTACAAGAGATTCCGCCCAGCCAGTTCTCTGCTAATAGAACATTTGGTTTCAGAAAGGGCAAAACTTGGATCCCAAGGGATTTATCTACAATAAAAAGTTGCCATAGATGGACATTTGAATATTTTATAGCTATATTAACCATATCTCTCTAGAGAACAGCTTATTTTTAGATTAAAGGAGTAATGGTTGAAGTTTAGAGAACCACTTTTAGGTAGTTACAGAGAAGAGCTTTCATATTTAAGGAAGGGAAAACAAATTAGAAAGAAAAGAAATACAAAACATTTTCACAATTATTTCCATTTCAAATATTTCTTTCAATTTTTAAATCTAAGTGCACTGGAATTAACTTTCTTTTCATACATGCCCTTTCTATTTTGAATGTTTAAGTAAGAGATAAGGAGTGTCTGCCTTTGAGTCATGAATTAGATTATGAAGAGTCTGATCAGGCTGCCCTAAGAGAAAACCAACAAATAAAAACCAACTATTCCCAGGAGTTTTGTTAAAACTTTTGTGGTGAAAATGCCGATGCAGTCAGTGAAGAAATTCCTTCATGTTGTCTTTACTTAGGACTGATTTTCAAAAAGGGAAGAAAGGAAAAATAAACCACACCACCACTGAAAAAAAGAAATATAAACCCCTGAGCACCAGGACACAGTTCTGAATTGGAAAGAAAGATTGAAGTTTGTCTTCCCCTGACACCTGCAGACCCTTCACAGGTTGTACATAAGAAGTTCCATCTCAACATGAGGAGGAACTTCCCTGTGAGGGTGTCAGAGCCCTGGCAGAGGCTGCCCAGAGAGGTGGGGGAGTCTCCTTCTCTGGAGACATTCCAACCCACCTGGACACGTTCCTGTGGGACCTGCTGTGGGTGCCCCTGCTCTGGCAGGGGGTTGGAGGAGATGATCTCCAGAGGTCCCTTCCGACCCCACAGCATTCTGCGATTCCGTTTTCACGCAGAACTGATACATTTTCAACTTCGTTCCTCTTCACCCATTATCTTTAACTTATTTCACAACATGCCAAGTCTTTGTATTAGTTTTCCATCTTATTTCCCAGACCTGGATACCTACTGCTTACTCCGATCCCCTCCTCTCTTGCACGTCCTCCTGCTTGTCAGGCGTGGTGAGCGTGTCGCCGTTGATGCTCTCCACACCAGTAACCGACATCAGGCTTTTCCTTTCTTTGGAATTCGATTTGTGCTCCACTTTGGTGACCCGAAATCTGATGTAAACACAAGAAAGACTCAGTCGGGTTTGTTTCCCCAGAGATTAGCAAGACCATTCTCTCAGTGTGGGGACAGGAGCATCTTTTCAGGATGTTTTCTCTCCCAAGAGAGTGGAGCAGACACTCACAATGACTCAGCTTCACTTCAGAACAATCTCTCTCCCTCCTACAAATCCTTTTAATCCTCATGACCACTGAATCCCACTTTCTTAGGGAATTGTGTTTTAAAGTAGAATCCAATCACATTTACTTCTTCTAGAAATAACTTCAGCCCAACAGTGGCAGCGTTACAAAGAGCTGATGCTACAAACAGACTCAAAGAATATCGAATGGGCCACTGCAGCATCCCTAAAAAAAGTGGACAATAAAATGACCCAACTCTTACCTTCCAACAGAAAGGACTGTCACTTCTCCAAGGCGACTTCTTCTGTGCTCTTTGGACTTGTGAGCTGGCTTTATGAGGTGCCACCGTTTGTGGCTGCAGCGGGTGCAAACGTCCTTCTCTATGGCTCCCCCGACGGTGTGGAAGTGGTGGCCCTTGCAGTTGTGCTTAAAAGGAACAGCACCCGGGGACAAAGGGGACCCCGGACTCGTCGGGCTCCCGGGAGAGGTAGGAGATAAAGGGCTGGAAGAGAAAGCATAGAGGAAAGTTAATATTTACTATAAAATCCCATTTCTTACAAAGAAAAAAAGGACAAAATATAACCTTCAGTTATCTTTAGTGAATACCTAAGTGTTTGCAGGCACCATTTATACCTGGAGGGGTTCAAGGCCAGGCTGGATGGGGCTTGGAGCAACGTGGTGTGGTGGGAGGTGTCCCTGCCCAGGGCAGGGAGGTTGGAACTGGATGATCTAGAAGGTCCCTTCCAACTCTGACCATTCTATGATTCTATGTGTGAGGATGTCTGACCTAAGGTGCCCTCTGGTATCACATTTTTGCAGTTAAAAAAAAAAATCATAGAAATGGTCAGAGTCGGAAGGGACCTTCAAGATCANCTGGAGCTCCCTTCAGATCCTGGAAGGCTGCTTCAAGGTCTCCCCGGAGCCTTCTCTTCTCCAGGCTGAACAGCACCAGCTCTCTCAGCCTGTCCTCACAGCAGAGCTGCTCCAGCCTCTGAGCATCTTGGTGGCCCTTTATTCAACTAATTCAGCTGCAGTCACATGGTTAAGGTAATGAACACAAAGCAAAAGGAAATAAGAGGGGAAAAATCAGACCAAGACAGAAGAGAACAGGTTATATGGACTTGTACTAATGAAGTTAGCTAATTAGCTGATTAAATTCACACGTTAAGAACTACAGAAAGTACTTCAGAATAGTTACAGTTTGTTTAAGAACTCAGAGAAGAGGTTCATCCCACAATACTGTAAAGGCAAAAGTAAAATCTCTACTGTGCAAAGGAATCCACAGATCATTCCGCTTAAGCTTCAGAAAAATGCTCTTTGTTGGGGTTTTTTTTGAAAGGCAGACAGAAAGAGCAGCACAGCCACCAGGAGGCACTCAGTGATACTATCTAATCAACCTAATTTTATTTTAAAACAAAAAAAAAAAAAGCAGACAGCACAGATAGGAAGCAGAAGGTGTACATTTTTAGACTTCAACATCAATTTTAAGACAGTCTTGGACTACAGCAACCCCTGAAAAGAAAAAACAAAACAAAAAAGAGAAGAAAAAGACCAGAAAGTTATATATCAGCACCTTACCCTAAAACTGGAGAGACATATTAAATGTGGTTACTCTGGTCCTGATAAAACTCAGTGTTTTAAATAATCCCCTGGGTAATCAGCAAGTTTGCTGATGATACAGAACTGAGAGGGGTGGCTGACCCAGCAGGAGACCTGGGACAGACTGGAGGGTTGGGCAGAGAGGAACCTGATGGAATTCAGCAAGGATTCTGCTTCTGGGGAGGAATAACCCCCTGCTCCAGGACAGGTTGGGGGGGACCTGCTGGAGAGCAGCTCTGAGGAACAGGACATG
>VXBW01002973.1:85522-98357 GCA_013400375.1 Thinocorus orbignyianus
AGTTCTTCCTTATATCCAATCTAAATCTCCCCTCTTCCAATTTAAAACCATTCCCCCTTGCCCTATCACTCCACTCCCTGACAACGAGTCCCTCCATCTCTCCTGGAGATCCCTTCAGATCCTGGAAGGCTGCTACGAGGTCTCCCTAGAACCTTCTCTTAAGTCAGGACAACCCCAACTCTCTCAGCCTGTCCTCATAAGAGACGCGCTAAAGTCTTAAGTACTAACACTTTAAAGTGGAATTTAGTGGTTAATTACTTGACTGTGCGCTTTTACCCACATTATACGTTCATGCATAAGGAGATAAAACATGGTAGCTCATAGTTTCATCAACCAACAGGAGAAGTCCAACCATACCAGGCTAATGTATCCCGGGAAAATGTATGAATAGGACTTAATATTTTTCTTCAGCAGTTCCAGTCACAGTATTAGTTTGAGGGAATGTGGTATTCCACCTGCTCCACACCCTAATCATGAGTCCCTCCCCAGCTTTCCTGGAGCCCCTTTAGGGACTGGAAGGGGCTCTAAGGTTTCCCTGGAGCCTTCTCCAGGTTGAACCCCCCCAACTCTCTCAGGAGACTCCTAAGTATTTGGAAACTTAATTATGACACCACATGAGCTGTCACCACATGGAGATGTTGCTCACACGTACCCTGTTACCTCTTCCCAGCCACGAGGCGTCAAATTCATGCTTTGTTCCTTAATTCTTCACAGCTAGACTCCAGCTCAGATGGACACTGGTAAACTAACCCTGGTGTTTAGACCCTGGCCTGCTTTTGAATTTCAGCTTCTGCAACTGGACTTTTCTACTGATGTGGCGTGAAATCAAGTCCTACTCTTATACCAAGGCAATTATAGCTTCTTTGTAGTTCCAAATATACTACTCTAAATTATTCTAATAAAAATTATTTACTTGCTTTTACTCAGTTTCAATACCCAAGCAAAAAAATCATTCATTTAAGAAATGGTCTAACATCCCAGACTGCCACCTTCCTCTTTGGGCCAGTCAGCCCATCTGACGTGTCCCCCAGACCTTCTTTCCCGGTAAAGAAAACGCGCAGAAAATTATATCCTTAAAAACAGTAATTATGCTCTCAAAAATGTGCTCTGGAAACCGCAGTTCTGAAAATGAGGAAAGTTTTAACCCTTTTCCTGCATGTTTGACAGTTGGTTCTAGTCATGGTACCAACTATAACCACTATTTTTTTATAAAACTCTTTTTTTTTTTTTTTTAAGAGAGACATGTAGGAAAAGATCAGGATGATTTAGTATCTGAGAAAAACTCATTGACAAGTAAAAAAGCTGCCTTTTATCCTTCGAGCACAAGGGGAAAAGGCCTTTCCAGAGAATATTTCCTGAGTCTAGTGACAGAGTGCTATTGATGGTTTAAATAATGCTTAGATTTCCATTTTTAGCATCTATTAGCGCCGTGATTTTCCAATTCCTTTCACAACTCAGAGCTGAGTCCTGATAGAAACAAATTCTGAGACATTTTGGCTGATTTGACTGCTCTTTGCTCAGTGACAGCATCCAAATAGAAATGGCAGTAAAGCAGTCTTGAGAACAGATGATGTGAACAATCGGTTATGGCACAGGTAATAAAAATAAAATATTTAAGCCCAATGAAAAAAGCCAGCCCTAGGGCTGCAAAATCAGGTACAGAACCAGAATTATATGGATTGATGATTTTATTTTATTTTTTTAACTTGCGTATCAAATGCTCAGCCTGAAGGAGTTGGGGAATTTAATGAATATAAAGTTTATCATCAGAAATGCCTCTTTTAGTCAAGAATGGGAAATCTCAGATTTCTTCTTCTTTGAAGAATTGGTGGGAGACCTACATATTTATTAACAATGACAACTAACAGGGAATGAGCAGAACTGCCCCTTCCAGCAGGAGAGGAAGTGAAGCAGCAGGAGGGAGGGTATAAAAACACATATAAAAACAAGCCCATCTTCCTCTCAGGGTTTCCTACAGCCCAAGCTGTCCCTTATGTTTTGGTTTATTCTTTTTTTTTGTTTTGAGATTGTGGTTCTGTGTCACCTGTGCTCCGTGTGATCAAGGAGAGGGATTCAGGGAAGAGGGGGGAACCCTCCTTTTCTTATTTTCAGCAGGATTTCTGGACCAAATCAGACTCTGTGAAACAAGCTCTCCTGAGGTCGTTTTATCTCAGGGTGTCCCTCTGACTTCAGAAAGATTATACCTCTTTTTTTTTAGAGATTAGAGAATGATTCTGGGTTTACAACTCAGCCCACAAGTCGTGAAACGGCACAATTTGGGAGGCAGTAACTTCCTGCCCTTCTTCACCTGCTGGAACACTCCCCCCTGGGCACAGGGAATCTCTTAAACCAGCTTCTCCACTCAGAAGACCCATGAAACCACCTGCCAGCTTTTATGGTGAATAATAAAACCTCATTAAAAACAGTAAAAACCCTAGAGTTTCCATGACAGGCTCAAAAACTAAGGTTTAATTGACCTGATCTATGTCAGTTGTTTCTAAACTGTCTCTTCAGTTTGTTTTTATTACTAGAGGATGCATGAGTTGGGAAACTTAGAAGTAGTTTTTCCTAATGTAAAGCAGTGGAGGAATTTTCTTCTTTGAGGTGCCTTTGGCTTTATCCACAACTAAATTTTGTCACTTCACCTCAAAACCAAATGTAATTATCTTATTTTGTACTCAGTTTGTGCATGCACTTGGATGAGTTAAGGTGTGTTATTACATATTTCTCTATTTCCTTTGGAAGTCCTCACTGCTGTTACTGGAAATCTGGAAAATACAAGCCTTTTTCTTTCTTTTAAACCTTTATAACTAAGAGCCAAGTAGGTTTTCCTGGGTATTTCTCTGTCGTTTTAATTTAAATCACACTTCAACTTACATATTATTCAGAGGATGCCCTATTAATTAATTTATCTAATTGTTAGTTTGATATTTTGTTGGATTTCATTTTTATTGGTAGGAATACCAGAGCAGGCCAGACAACTAACCCTCCTCAGCTGTAGAAGTTAAGGAAACCACAAACAGTGGCAGCAGTGAGTAGAAGACAGAGAACTCGTTGCTTCCACATCTTAAGCATGATCGTGGTCTTCAAAATAAAGTAAGTGTCTCATTTTGACACCAGAAATGTTGCACCTTCAGCCCCTTTTACATGACTTAACAAGATGCTTTATGCTGAACCTGAACATCATAAAGAGCTGGGGCTGTTCAGCCTGGAGAAGAGAAGGCTCCGGGGAGACCTTGGAGCAGCCTTCCAGGATGTGAAGGGAGCTCCAGGAGAGCTGGGGAGGGACTCTTGGTCAGGCAGTCTAGTGACAGGACGAGGGGGAATGGTTTTAAATTGGAAGAGGGGAGATTTAGATGAGATGTTAGAAAGAAGTTCTTTGGTGTGAGGGTGGTGAGGCACTGGAACAGGTTGCCCAGGGAAGTTGTTGATGCCCCATCCCTGGAAGTGTTTAAGGCCAGGCTGGATGGGGCTTGGAGCAACCTGCTCTAGGGAGAGGTGTCCCTGCCCCCAGGGCAGGGGGGTTGGAACTTGATGATCTTGAAGGTCCCTTCCAACTCTAACCATTCTGTGATTCTATGATCATCGAACAGGCTGCTAATTGCACAGTTGATTATACACATGGAACCTCTTACTGGATGATTTTAAAGGTTCCCACCAACCTAGAAAATTCTATGATTCCAGTGATCATAATTAATGGTTGATGAAGATCCTATTAATAACAAAAACTAGGTTATGGAGTATAAAGCCAGTAAATTAGTGAGGAGACAGAGCACAAATAGATCTGTTTGGCATTCACACCTCCAGATTTATGGTCGTGACCTGTTAGAAGCATTTACCCCCAGCCGCCTGCTGCCCTGCCAGAATTCCTCAATCCTCAGCTCACAACCTGCTTTCTTAGTTCTTAATCACTCATGAGTAATATTTTCCAGAAAAATGAGCATCTAATTCTAGGAATTAGGAATTTAATGTCTTGGAAGAGAGAAGAAAAAGAAGGATGTAGGCTGCCAAGAGACCTCTAGTGAAGGACAGAAATGCTTCAGTTATTAGCTGAGAGGTTTGCTTACTCGTAATGGTAATACTAATTACCATTATGGGGTAATTACCACCACGGGGTAATGGTTTTAAATTAAAAGAGGAGATTCAGGTTAGATACTAGAGAGAAATTCTTTGGTGTGAGGGTGATGAGACCCTGGAACAGGTTGCCCAGAGAAGCTGTGGCTGCCCCATCCCTGGAGGCGTTCAAGGCCAGGCTGGATGGGGCTTGGAGCAACCTGGTGTGGTGGGAGGTGTCCCTGCCCATGCAGGGGGGTAGGACCTTCCAGCTCTCACCATTCTGTGATTCTGTGATAGAGGACAACCTTTATTTCCTGCAGGATGCCAGAAATATGCTCTGCTTTATGCAAATACGACTCACCGAGTCTGCCTGCGAAGGAGTTCTGTTTCAAACCCGGTCAGGAGCAGATCTGTTGAGATGATAAACTTCAAATCTCGCTCAACCTGTTCATTTCCACAGCTTTTCATACGAAACACTTCAGATAAGAAGTCACAGGCAGGCTGAAAGGCTGTTGGGAGAGGGAAAGGAATTGATTTGAATTCCAGCCCACTGTATTCACAACAGCGTTTCTATTTATACGTATAATCCCTGGTAGGACACGAGTCCTTTTGAGCCAGAGAACACTTAAAAGCAGTTGTACAGAAATACAGTTAGAAAGGTATAAAAGCTGGACTGCAGTAAATGCAACATGCTACAGATTATTTTGGTTCTTTTCTGGCAGAAAACATTTGGGATTTCCTAAAATAATACAAATGTTTGGAATTTCTGTGGCTCCTTACCTTGCCTTCTCTGTGTAGTGACCTTCAGGGCAAGGCAGCACTTTGCAGGAACTCTTTTTCTCTGGAAGAGGCAGAATAATTTACAGACAGGGAATGAAATGAGAAGGGCTGGAGAAATCCCAGCTGATTCCTGATGCCCAAAGTTCTCATTGTGCCCATAAGACCATGTTGGTCCAAGTGCCTGGGAACCTGGGTCTGAAACAGAGCGAATTCAGGAGTTGATTGAGGTTTGAAGGGTGAGGGAGAATCAAGGGATGCAGTGGGGTAGAACATGCAGGTGGCTGAGAGTTTGGGGAAAACTTCTTGACGGAAGGAGCAGCTTCCAAAAATAACAGCCTCTGACTATGAGCACTTGAAGGTTCTGCCAAATTTTTCCATTTAATAGCAGGACAAAGCTGAGATCTGAAGTGTGGTTCAGTCGGAACATATATGTATATATATGTTATATATATATATATATATATTTGCCCCATCCCTGGAAGTGTTCAAGGCCAGGCTGGATGGGGCTTGGAGCAACCTGCTCTAGGGAGAGGTGTCCCTGACCATGGCAGGGGGGTTGGAGCTGGATGATCTTGAAAGTCCCTTCCAACTCTGACCATTCTATGGTTCTATGATATTTGGTTTAACAGCTCATGAATGGTCAATGTTTGTGACAGCTTGAAAAGGGCAAAATATGTCAAGGGTAAAATATGTAAAAGGTAAAAATACAAACTCTGGTGCTGGGTTTTTTCAAGAGGATCTTGTGGTGTTAGGAAAAATCCCGCTGCTTTTCACTGAACGTCACAAACCTGGGCCTGCCCTGCTTAAATTATAAGCATGGAAGAGTTCACCTATCTTCAGTGCCATACTTCCAAAAACTGTAGTGCTGAGCTTCAACACAAATTCCATTTAAACCATCATTTTGTTACCAGCAGACTGTGCTTTCTTTTAAAAGACACGAGTATGTTGATGCTCTCAAACAGCAGCAGATAAAAGTGATTTGTCCTGTGTCCATGGCCACAGGATTCAAGATAAATACCTTGTACAGGATTTTAATAGGTGTGTGATAATTAAATTAATATGCAAACCAACTTGCAGTTGAACTGGGGTGCTGGTTAGGACATGCTCACACATATCAAGTCTGAGCAAGTTCGTTTCTCTGGGCTATGGCGATGGGGCAGGAGGGTGGGGGTGAGTAGTTTATTTGTTAAAATTTTCATTTTAATGAAAAAATATTCATTTCAGCTATTCCAAAACTGTTTGCTAAACGTAGTCAAACTGTTTGATGCATGACAGAGCAAACATCCTACAAAAGGTGGGATCAGGTTCACGTGTTTGCCGAGGGAGGGGTCATTTTTAAATGGGAAAGCAGCCCGGTGTGAGCTCTCCTTCAGGATGTGGAAAGCAAGCGGTTTGTTTTCCTTCTGACCCTGAAATGACATAAATCCATCCATCCCACTTTGTTAATCAGAGCCTTAACCGAAGGGTAGTGGAAGGTTGAGGTTGGCTGCTGGGTTGTGGATTCTGTTCTGCTTCATTCAACCGGCCACATCTCCGGCAGAAACTAAACAGCCGTGTCTTGTGTCCCAACAACAGGGTTATAGAGTGATTGTCTTCTATTTCCTGCTACCTTGATAATTACCTAAAGATTATTTTATGCTTAAAATAGTGCCTAAGTCTTAAACCATTGCACAGTTTGATGATTTAACACACTACCAGAATGTATAATTTGAATTTTGTGGGGGAATACAGCAAATGCTGGACTACAGACAGTGCTACGTAGCTTATCACTCATTTTTCTTTACTAAGACTTTCAAAGGAATATTTAACTTTCTGTTAAGTGTTTCTGATAAAGTAGGTTTGCTTTTTTTTTTTTTTAATTTATTTTCAGGAAAACCCCATTTTCTGATGGAAATGGGGACGGGAAGGAAAACGTACAAGGAGAACTGCTTTGTAACCAGCCTAGGCTTGCAAAGCTTTATCTCAGAATACTGCAAATAATATTAATACATTAAGATGAGGAAAGACTTATAAAGGATATTTTTCCAATGAATCACTACGTACACCAAATGCTAATCTGCAATAATAACAGCCTTAATTGTCAGTGCAGGAAAACCCCTTAGTCCAGCCTTCCTTGGGAAGTCATTGCCCAGAGTGATACCAGATAGACAGACAGATCTCTCTATAATGTAAGTGTATGAAATATGTAATTTTATCCCATCTATAACATATTACAGAGAAATATTTCCACCCAGAATTTTGTTAGCTAAAAATCCCAGGCTCTTGAATCACTCCCAGGAAACATGTAAGCAGAATATAGTACTAGAAAGCCTTTTTTCCCCCCAAGGATTTGTTTGACCTTTATCCAGCCTCCTAAAGTAAACACCCAAATTATTCCATAGAATCCCTCAAGAGCATTAAGTCAACAAAAGGCCTTGTGTCTCCAAATATTTGCTGCTGGCAATAGCTCACCACAAACAGAAGCCACAACCAGGTTTTTTCACCTCATGTTTAGAAACTGTAATCTTGTCTCAGCTACCAAGCTCCTCCGGGGAAGGTAAGGAGATCCCTGCTGAGTATTTTCACATGCCTTTCAGATGTCCTTCAGTTGAAAATATTTTGACTGAAAAAAAGGCAAAGGCATTTTCTTTCCAGGGGTGTTTGTCCTCCCACCACGGTAACAACCCAGCACAAGCCAAATCAAAACTGTTTAAGGCCAGACCCTTCACTTCATTCTCTGCCACAAGGAAGTCTGACAAGAGGAACTTATTTTTTTCCCTTTAAAATATGAAATAATTCTTTTTCACAAATATTCTCTCCAGTTCTGATCCGTGCTTAAAAGCCATGTGATTTTTACTCCACCTTTCATGCTATTTATAATCAAAAAGCAGCTGAAATCTAGCCGAAGGGTAAGCAGTAGCTTGAATCCCACTTTGCTGTTAGAAGACAAATTATATTGATAAATTTTGCTCTTTCTTGATAGGATCAGAGCTAGAAAGAGACAGAAACGAGATCAGAGCAACAGGAAGGGGAGGAAGAGCTGATTAATTATCTCAGAGTTGGTGGTTGTCATTGCTAAAGCTGGTGGGGGAACAACGTGATGGTGAGGGGGTTGGAGGAGATGATCTCCAGAGGTCCCTTCCAACCCTTTATCACTCTGATTCTGTTTGAGAGGACTCAGGAGAATGGACAAGAACAAATTTTGGGAGTGATGGAGTGACATGGGTTTTTTTCTGAGGCAGGGATATCCCGTTTCAGCTGAAGAGGGGAGATGCTGGCTTTGAAAAAGGCCAGAGAAGCTCTGGCTCTTGCAGGGGACACGGGACTGACACACTTTCCGGTCACAAAAATCACAGGAGGGATCTCCGTGCCTTAAAATAGACACAGGCATCTATTTTAGCAGCCAGAAAGGTCACCAGCTCCAATATAGCCCTGCCCAGAGCTTGTGGTTTCAGCAGCTGAGGAAACATCAGTGCGCGGGCCTTGCCTGTCACGCAGAGAGATGTGACATGCCCATGTGTCCCCATCTCACATAAGGGACAACAATGTTCTCAGGGTGGCCACCACAGAGAGAAAAGGAACTACCTTTGTGCATCCCTGGGGGGTTTTTCCCCCTACTCTATTTGCTGACAGCTTCTGTGTTCAGTAATTCCAGTGGATCTCTAATAGAAAGGAGAATGGCCCTATTGGCACCCAGGATTTTGTCTCACTTGGTCAGAGAATCACAGAATGCTGTGGGGTCGGAAGGGACCTCTGGAGATCATCTCCTCCAACCCCCTGCCAGAGCAGGGGCACCCACAGCAGGTCCCACAGGAACGTGTCCAGGTGGGGTTGAATGTCTCCAGAGAGAAGGAGACTCCCCCACCTCTCTGGGCAGCCTCTGCCAGGGCTCTGACACCCTCACAGAGAAGATGATCCTCCATTCAAACCTTTTCTGCGTGTTCCCATGCCAGGACACGGGGTAGAGCTACAAGACATGATACTGCTGCTTCTTTCCATCAGTGATCGTTGCAATCTCACCACAAGAAACAAGTAGCCATCACCTACAAAATATGAACAAGCAGGAAAGAGCTCGGAGTCTGAGTATTTGATAAGTTAACCAAGGCTAAAAAATGAGGAAAAAAATCAGAAAGCCGATCTCCAAACAATTTTTAAAGCAGTAAAGACATCGTGCCGAAGACTTGGTGAGGGATTTGCATTTTCCAAGGAGCGTGTGACCCCAGAAAAAGGTATTAATACAGGAATGGTCGCAGAACCAAACTGTTCTCAGAGGTGGTGACATTAATTCCTTCCAACAATCTGGGGACGGAAGGTAAAAGGCAAAACAAACCCAGAGTGAAGTTTCCCAGCTAAAGTTTTCCGCACGTTAACAATAGAGCTTCAGAAAGTAAAATGAGGTTGGGTACAACTGGTGCACAGTTGGAAAGACAAGCAGAGGAAACCTCTGCCCCCAAATTACAGGAAAACTTGGATTAAATTAGTAAACAATTGCTGTCTGGCAGAAAAGTGGGGATTTTTGACACGGGCGGATGCTGGGAATGCAATTCTTTGTCTCAACTCTTGTAGCAGTAATTATCCCTGTAATTACTTCTGCATTGACCGAGAGAGGGCAGCCTTTTCCTATCAAATCCTGACACGGACACTGAAATAATAAAAGCTTTTCAAGAACATAGTTAAATTATTATTTTAACTATTCTATTGCATTTTAACCTAAACTTTTGGAAAGATAAAAAATGCAGCTTTTTAAAAAGCAGCCCGTAGCTCAGTCTCCGAAGTTTTTGAGGCCACTTTAAGACCTGTGATACAAATTTCTCCGTGCAGCCTGTAGAGTTACAGTAAGATATGCTTTATCTCCTCTATCAGGAGTAAATAATCCACATTGGTAAGAGCTTACCTCTTTTAAATCACTTTCTTAATTGCAGGGGTTTTGTTAAGGTAGGGGGTTTAGTGGTGTTTCCTCTGAGCAGATTCCTAGCACAAATATGAAACTACCGATTTTCCATATTTTAGATGGGATTTCCTCCCTCAGTGGGACATTGCATAAATCTTTTGTGTGTGACAACAGCTTTGCTGGCTGGGAAACAACTATTTCCACTTTGGAGGCGTAGGTGTCTCTCATAAAATCACACTGGGCCAGTTTTTTTAAGGCAACCCCCTCTCCCCTTTGATATCACATTTACCAGCCTGGGCAGTCGACGGGAACTGCTGCAGCTTCAGCACTTTGGAGCAAGAGTTTACCCACGAGTCTGGCGTTGGATTTAGAAGCTTAACGTTCTGGGGAAACTCGTCTCTAATCCTCACAACTTCACAGAGTCACAAAGTGATGTGGAGTTGGAGGGACCTCTGGAGATCATCTCCTCCAACCCCCACCCAGAGCAGGGGCACCCACAGCAGGTCCCACAGGAATGTGTCCAGGTGGGTTTGAATGTCTCCAGGGATGGAAATTTCGTGTTGGTAACGCAAATATCTACCCGGTGTATTTAGGCTGTGACCACTTTGGGGGTTTTTTACTTCTGTTCTGGATAATTAATCCTAGTTAAAGAAATTTTTCCTTAACTTTGGGAAAGAAAACTGTCAGAATCCCTCTCAGCCCCATTCCTGTACCAGACACCAACCACCATACTGTCCAAATCAAGCTGTAGGCTTGGGAAGTCTACCTCAATTTCTAAATAAATTTGCCTAATGAGGGAGGAATGCTTAATTACAGTTACAACACAACTGGGTAACATATATAAAAATAGTGTATCCCACTCACTGCTTTCCTAAAGGACTTGGACCAAAATAATCTGTGTATATTACTCTTTAATTCTGGGAAACCAAAATATTAAATACATAATTTTTGTCCCGGTGTGATTTTACTGATTTGCATAACGAGTGAGTTCAGGATCACAGAATCATAGAATTGTCTGCGTTGGAAGGGACCTTTCAGATCATCGAGTCCAACCATCAACCTAACTCTGATGAAACCCGTCACTAACCCATCACTGAGCACTGTGTCAACCCAGCTTTTAAATCCCTCCAGGAATGGTGCCTCAACCCCTTCCCTGAGCAGGTAATTCCAAGGCTTCAAAACCCTTTAAATGTAATTTTTTTTCCTAATCTCCAATCTGAACCTCTCCGGGTGCAACTTGAGGCCATTTTCTCTTGTTCCATCACCTGTTCTTTGGCAGAAGAGACCGACCCCCGCCTCTCTACAAGTAAACTTGCCTTTTGGGACTCTAAAAGTGAAGCAATGTCTCGGAGAAGGGCAGGAATCCAAATTATACTATTAGAGAACTGGCATTAGCTCTAACTTTGTTCTGCCTGTTGAACAAACGTATTCCACCTTGAACCTGGAACCCCGGGTGCTGTCTAGAAAGAGGCAGAAAAGTCCTCTTTGAGTAGTTGAGCTGCCTCAGGATCTACAGCCCAGGGGTCAGGAGTTTATGCCAAACGGTGGAAATGAAGAAAAGGGTTGTGAACCAGAGGCTCACAATAAACAATGGGGAAAAAAAATTCCAAGGGGAAATGTAAAATAACCTGACACATCCTTGGGTCAGCTGGTGGGCGAGAGAAGCGGAGAACAAATGCTAAAATTTATGCCAGGAATACAAATCTTCTCAACATCCTTCCTTCTTTTCCCCAACTTCCCCCTCCTCTCTCTTAAATAAAAGGAGAACACTTCTTTATTTAAGACAACATCCTCTTGTTGGTGCTGTACGTGCTTTTTTGAACTGGCTGTCGGGCACCACAGTTTGCCAGTCCGTCTGTACCATAAAATCAAAGCTTTATTTTCTTCTTGAAAGGCTGAGGGACTTGGATCTTTTTAGTCTGGAGAAGAGAAGGCTGAGGGGGATGTGATCAACACCCAGAAATACTCCAAGGGTGGGTGTCAGGAGGATGGGGCCAGGCTTTTTCCAGTGGTGCCCAGGGACAGGACAAGAGGGAATGGGCATGAACTTGAATATGGGAAGTTCCATCTCAACACGAGGAGGAACTTCTTCACTTTGAAGGTGTAAGAGCCCTGGTGGAGGCTGCCCAGAGAGGTGGGGGAGTCTCCTTCTCTGGAGACATTCAAACCCACCTGGACACGTTCCTGTGGGACCTGCTGTGGGTGCCCCTGCTCTGTCAGGGGGTTGGACGAGATGATCTCCAGAGGTCCCTTCTAACCCCACAGTATTCTGTGATTCTGTGAAAGGAAAATCAAGCTCCAATAGCAGGGAGAGGTTTGTTGGGAGAAAATACCGACAGGTAGTAACAGTCTGTAAAGTTTTAGTGGTGACTTCTTGCCTTTCCACCAGGTTGGTGGCCATGGGTGGCAGCAGGGCTGCGATGAAGGGGGGGACCAGCCCCTTGGGCAGCTCAGTGCAACCACAGCATCGCTCAGATGAAGGGAAGCTGGTGTTTGCTAGAAATTCTGATCCCTGCTTAAAAGCCATGTGACTTCTCACTCCACCTTTTATGCCATTTATAATCAAAAAAGCAGCTAAGGTCCCTTCCAACCCCACATCATTCTGCGATTCCGTGATTTCTACTTTTATAAGGTTCGTTCTTTGTTAACAGTGGAGTTTCTGGCTCAGTGATAACCCACTGCTGATTGCTCAAAAACGACGATTTATTGCCATTTCTGAGGGACCCCGGGCCCAGTCGGGCCTGTGGTGTGGCGACCTCGGCCTAGGCCTTGACCCCGGGCCCAGGCGGGCCGCCCCGGCCTAGGCCTGGCCCCGTCGGGCGGAGCAGGGGTGGAGCGGCCCGGCCCAGCCCCTGACCCTCACCCCAGGGCCGGCCTAGGCCTTCACCCCAGTCCCAGGCGGGGCCGCCCGGCCTAGGCCCGGCCCCGTCGGGCGGAGCGTAGGAGGGGCGGCCCAGCCCCGGCTCAGGCCGCGACCCGGGCCCGGTCAGGCCTGCGGAAGAGGGAGGGGAAGGAAAGGCAGCAGCAGAAGCGATGGCAGCGCGGAGCTCGGCCGGGGATGCCGCCCTCCGGAGCGCAGCCGAGCAGTGGCTGCGGTGGGATAAGGGGAGGAGCGGCGGGGGGGGGGGG
>VXBW01002976.1:0-45673 GCA_013400375.1 Thinocorus orbignyianus
CCTAGGTGATTCTGTGATTCTCCCACCCAGAGGGAATTGATCACCAAGATGGAGTGAAGAGCACAGCACAGAGACCAGGCATGGTCCAGGCCTCACGGGACTAATTATGCTCTTAAAAGGTAAGAAAATAATCTTAGGTATATTGGGAAGAAAGTGTCTTAGTAATGCTACATGGGGTTACTGGCATGTCTCCCATATTTGTGCATTTAATATAAAAAAAAAAGAGACTTTCAAAGATACTTCTTGACCTCAAAAAGATCAGCAAGGAGCTCAAGAAAAGGAATTTAATACCAAATGAGTTTATCAAGTTTTCTTGACCCTTGGAGATGGGAAAAAAACCAAAGGAAAGATGCATGTGAAGGTCTTGTGAAATTCTAATACTGAAACACTCTCATGCACAAACTGAAAAGTCTCAAAACAGGGAGAGTTCAAAACCAAAGCAAATGAAGAGCATGGTCTGAATTACAACAGGAGCCATCACGGACCCTGCAACGTGGCAGTTAAAGCCGATGAAGAGGCCCCAGGACGGGGAAGGAGGATGGTTTATGGTGGTATGAAACTGCTGGGGAAGGGAACTTTCTGATGCACCTAAGAGAGGCAGGACATGAGGCAGAGGACCAGCAATACCGTCAGCAGAACATGAAAACAGACTCAAAACTGGTGACAGGCCAGAGTTATTACAGACTCCCAACTGTCTGTATTGGTGGAAAGTGAACTTACACCTGGTCACACACAGGTACTCGGAGGATTTCTCTTGGAGACAGAGAGGGGGAGATCTCTGGGAGAGATACCAAGTCTACCAGCATCCCCTCGTTCTGCACCCAGCACTTCGATGGAGCTACCTGTCCCACCAACACTAATGAGGTGCCCACATCCTGAGCTGACCTGGGGAAAGGCTTCCAAGCTGAAGGTGAGCCATGAAAAGCTCCTGTGGGGATGGGGTGGAGACAGCCTCTGCTGGCTGAGGCTGCAAAATGGGTGTTAAGCTTGGAAAAAGACAAATCTCTCTCCTTTTATTTTTGCAGGCTCTTCCCGGTGAGACCCGAGCTGTTTGCGAGGCAGAAACTGGGAAAAGCCCTTGCAGAAAAGCTCCTTCCGGCAGACTGAGCTGGAGACAGAGTTCAGTAAGTGGTGTCCCACCTCCCTCCCCACCATGTCACAGCCTGCAGTACGTATGCACCGCATCTAAAGGAAAAAAAGTGCCTCATTTTATCAAGCAACCTTAATAAAACAACAATAACTTACATTGGGTTTTCTCGCTGCTAAACATATCCTGGTTTATTGTTTTTCAGGAATTCAAAGCATTAGCGTAAAACAATCAAGGAGGCTGTTTTTTCCTAAGAGAGCGGGTGCCTATTTACAAACTGGTTTTATTTTCACAATATTCCATTGTTATTTATTTCAGACAGAGAGCTGTCAGATGAATGCACTCCCTCATGCAGGCCAGCTTGCTTTATTGCCTGTTATTAAGCCGTAACATATATAACCCGACAGGCACTGCCCACGTCTGCATTCCACCACTGAAAGGCAAATTAAGTAGAAAATGGAGATCTCCAATATTTCTCAGGGCTAAAGTGATATTAGTTTTTAACTCATTTTGTATTCATAGAGGAATCCTGCATGCTCACAACGGAAACTGTCCAAAGGAAAAAGGCTTTTTAAAAATTCTTACACCAGCTGCCTCTGAGAAATTCAGACTTTAGAAGTGGAGGTGTTATCAAGTCCCACATTACACAGGTAGGACAAGAAACCCTTTAGAAAACAAACCTCAGGGTGGGGGGAATAGTTGTGCAGGGTGGGAAAATCCAAACCCTTTAAACCTAAAATAACTCAACAAATAGCCCTCCCCCCCCCTCCAAAACCCCTAAATCCACACCCACATCACGCTCATTGGACCCATACTGGATTCCAGCAAAAATCTGTGATTCCAGGGGAGGCACATGCCATTGCAAACATTTTTGTTTTTAAAACTGGATCAAATTCCTCTTTTTTTGGTGTGTATCCAGCTGGTGCCAGGACTGGCTTGTAGCCCAGGGCCCCACTGCGCCCCCACCTCTGCTCAGCTCCTTGGGACTTTGCTCTTCACCTTCAGCAGGACCTTCGGAGGGACACAGCTACGGCTTTGGGTAAGGTCTTGAAAAGAATTCACTTTACAGTAGTGTTTTCCTAAAAACTACTAATTCTGTCTTACTGCATTTCAAATAATAGCAATTGGAAGTGATAAAGGTGATAAAGTGCTGGCTATTTCTGGTGCAAGTACAAGCAGAAGTGAAATGGCAGAAACACCTCCCCAGCACCCGCAGTTCCAGTCACATGAGCGATGTTATTCACATTTTTTTATTGTCATTGATACTTTTTTCCTTTCTTTTTATTTTTTTTTTACTCCCCAGGACTGAATTGTTGAACTTGGTTTAGTGACAGCAGCTGGGCTGGCACAGAGACCTGTGGCGTTATCCCTTACTGGCTCTTCCCCTTTTCTTCCTCTATTTTCCCAGTAACAGCTTATTTTTTTCCCACCCTGGGTTATCAAGTCAGTTTATTGCTGAAAGAAACACTCACTGAATTAATATGAGTTGAGGAACAAACCAAAGTCAATTTAAAGGAAGAGGAATCTGAATGTTGGTGGAAATACAGAACAAGGCAGGTGTCCACCTACAACCATCTGAGAGGGAAAACTTGATTTACTCAAGAAAAATGACTTCAGTTTTGCCTCTTGTGAACAGGTTGGGATTATTGTTAGCCCTTGCTGCAGCAGCTGGATCAGCTCCCTGTTAATGCAGGCAGAAGCCACGCTTTAAAAGCTTAAAATATAGAGTTGTGTTTCGCCCGTGTTCCCCGTGAGGAGGTTTTATTGCCACAAAGTCTGTGGGTTTCTGGGAAGCCACAGTACATAAGGAAAAGGCAATTTGCAGGGAGAACACACCATGCAATTTAATGCTAAATGGTGATACAGTAAACAAATTATTATAAAGAACTAACTCTTCTTCAATATAATTATATTATTATTTTTTTTTCCCATTTCAGAGGAGAGGTAAGAGCCCAACAGGATGGAGGGGAAACTGAGCCAGGGAAAGGGAAAGGGTGTTTTGGTCGTGGTGCTTCACACCCAGAGCTCCAAAACTGGAGCAGAACCTCGGGTCCCTGCCCCACGTGTGTCTGAGACTTATTTACATTCTTAACTCCTCTTCCTCCTGCCCCTATTTATCTAGATTTCTGGGTATATATGTCAGGATTTTAGTCTCAGGGCAGCAAAGCTGCTGTAAGGGAAACCCCTCCCCTCCTGCCAGGATGCAAGAACGTAGGCGAGGATTTTTAGATGCAGGAAATCCCCGTGTGAGCAAAGATATAATACAGACAAGCAAATACTACTTTGAAATATTCGAGTATCCCTCAATGTAGTAAATATTTTATTAGAGTAATAGAAAAAAAATGCATACAGATAACCATAGGATACACACACAACTGGAAGTTTTAAGGATAAATTTCAAACTTTTCAATATGAAACAAGGTACTGGGTACATATCTCATGGAGATATATAACTAGGAATTAAACAACACACTGTAATAGCGTGAAAATGGCAATACAGGAACGTGGACTAGAATTCTGTGAAACAAGAATAGAAAGATTCACCTTTTGTTGCATGAAACATAACTATATATTTACTAGGAACACCTGGGTCTCCATCTCCCACCCCCCCCCAACCCCATCTGCAAGTGTCTGAGAACGCCACTGGGTAGCCACATTGAAAAGCAACTAGCCATTTATAACTATCTATGTACAGTATTTACAGCTCTTCTTTACTTCAATAGTTAGCACATACTTTCATCTGGATGTGATACTAATAAGGTCATTTGCTATTTGACTGCATATCAAGGTGTTTTTTTCTACAGTGCTACCGTAATTTCATGAATCCTGGTTCTCTCCTTTGATATTTCCGTGTTGTAGTAATGCTGTAAGATTAAAAATCTCAACTCTTTAGAAGGATATGCTTTATGTCACATGAACACTTGCTCTACTGTGTACCTGGACAGCTCTGTGAAAGGTGTCTAAAAGGCTGATTTTGACTAAAGTCACAATTGTAGAAGTCAAATGTACCAGGTTTAATGTATCTTTAATATATTGCTGTGGAAGAACGCATAGATTTCTCTATAACAGCAAGCCCAAAGGGGTTTTTGTTTAATTTTTTTATTATAACCTATAGTATTGCCATAAACCTACCACGATTGTATGACAGTAACGGGGTGCATTCAGTGCCAGACAGCTCTGAATTGGTTAAAGAGCAGCAGGAAGGAGAATTATGAACGTAACACTGAATTAAGGATGAGTTTACAGTGCAGGGTGGCAGCTAAAAGCGCAAGATAATTTGGGGCTGTGCATATCTGGAAGCACCACATCACAAGGTAGGGAGGTGGTAGGAGTCCCCTTTCATAAGGCCATGGTGCAGCTGCATTTCTAGAATGCTTCCCACTGGGCACTTTTGTTAGTGAAACGCTGACAGGAGCTCAGAGAAGGGCAATAAAAATGATCCTGGAGGTGGGAGAAGTTGATTATGAACAAAGAACCTGGTTAAGAAATAAGAAATCATTTCTTAAGAGTAGAGGCCTCTTGGGACACCCCAATGTAGACGGCGCAAAACCAACATACGAACTATGACTCTTCTCTACCTTCCAGCTCTGATTTCTTGCTAGATTTATAAAAACTTCTACAAAGGGCAGTAAGAAAACGGATGCAAACCTACTGGATGATGACACTGTTGACACATTATCCTCCAGCTGAAATGCCACGTCTCTGATTTCATCTTTTGTATGTAGAATGTACCGGAACAACGCAGAACATACCCCAAAGAATTCACTGTCACTGCAAAAATGAGAGTTTCTCACTGAGCTAAGCTCTTCCTCCTAACTCCAATCCCACTACCACTGCTCTCCCTCTCTTACATTGTCTCTGAAGTATGTAATATGTAAACTCCTTTGGTTCAAGTATTAAGGCATTTTAGTTTCCTTTTTAAAGGATTTGCTAAACTTTATATGATATTCTTACTTCAACCTACAGTGAAATATAAAGAATTTAAAAACACATCAGGATAGAAGAAAGACATGCATTAACCACTGCATTTTTTTTTTAAAAAAAGCACTTTTCTGTAGTAACCAATTCTTTTTTTTTTTTTCTTTCCCCCAGGAAATGAAAATGTATCATCACAACACTGAATTAAGTGTCAAGGAAAGTATCGTTGGTAAGAAGCTGGATACACTGAAGATATTCAAGGCTGATGGACCAGAACCTCTTGCATCCATACCTGGGAGAAATGAAAAAGGTCAGGATTAAATGAAAGCAGGAGTCAAATTATTACTCTTCCTAGACGAGGGGTAATGGTTTTAAATTGGAAGAGGGGAGATTTAGATTAGGTATTAGGAAGAAACTCTTTGCTGTGAAGGTGGTGAGGCACTGGAACAGGTTGCCCAGAAAGTTGTTGATGCCCCATCCCTGGAGGGGTTCAAGGCCAGGCTGGATGGGGCTTTGAGCCACCTGCTCTAGGGAGAGGTGTCCCTGCACATGGCAGGGGGATTGGAACTTGATGATCTTTAAGGTCCCTTCCAACCCTGACCATTCTATGATTCTATGCTAAGCAAAAATTATCGCAAATTCTTATTTCTGACAAGCAATTAAGATTCCCCAAAATATACTCTGTATTTTAAAATGCTGACGCAGTATCATTGGCTTTACTTTGGTAAAATAATAAATAAAAAAGGAGATAATATTAAAAAAATTATAAAAGTAAGACAAATCTTAAAGTTTTTAATATACACGGTAATTTACCAGTTCAATAGAATGAAGTTCATCATGCATAAGGGCATGAAGACTGTTAATTGCTTTTCTTTTTATTACCCTATTGCCACACAATGTAGAAGCATGAATTCTTTTTTTTTTCTCCCCATCAATAAGGGCTCAATTCCTGCAAAGAGAAGCTGTGCCAACAGCTGGGTGTCAACTGCAAACTCAGTAATGATTCATAAGGCAGAGAAATGTCTCTCTATGCTGTGGCTGGTAAAAAAGAGGTTCTAATATTGGTTGGGGAGCACGTATAAACACATGAGAAATTAATAATGACTCAGCTTCAACCTACTGGCCAGTCTGGGAATCAGGATCTGCTCACTGCTGGTGCCATCTCCACCATCAGTTGTTGCTTTTACTTCTATGATGTAGTCGTCGTTAAACTGGAGCCAGAGTTCAGCCGTGGTCTTGTCCGTGTTCAGCACGTTCACCTCGGGCTGGCTGCTGGTCCTGTACAAAACCTGCCACACAAGCAAAGCCCGTCACCTCCTTCCACCAGGCCCTGCCCTGCAATTTTTATTTGTGTTCCCTACAAACAAGGTTTCAGGCTTTAAAAAGACGTGACGAGAGAAAAAAATCTGATTTTTTTATGGTTAATGTTATAGGGGAGGATTCTGTTTAAAGGAAGAAGGTGACATCAATCAAGCTCTTTTATTCCAGCTTTAATTTGAAACAGCACAATGTATAATGATAACAAATGAGTAAAATATTCTAATGAGTGTGTCAATAACATATTGTTCTACAAATTATCCCACCATTTAGAATCTGTCATTACCGAGATCAACTGCTTATGCCAGTATGTAGTTTGGGAACTCATCAAAACTACAGACCAAGCTGGAAGATGTTCTGCAAGAGCTGAGTGATAACTGTGTTGTGAAACCCACGGATCCAGCGCGTTCTCCAGACAGAGTTTCACAAACTGACAAGGTGAGTAAGTCTTTGAGCTTCCCAGTGCAAAATCTGCATTCCCCAATTCCTCCAAAATAATGGCAATAATGATAAAACGGAAGGGAAAAAAAAAAACAAAAAAAAACAACCCCAAAACCCCGCTCTCCCTCAGTGTTGCAGAGAGCTCCTGGGGGGACGCAGGTGGGTGGCTCATGTCCATGGCTGCGCTGGCATTTTCATGTCATCTCTTGGCTCTTCCCTTCCTGGCAAACCAGCTTTTGTTAGCCACACTGTCCTTGCCTTCTGGGATGAAAACAACCCCCGAAGTGCTTTGCTTCAGTAAAATTAACCAGCTTTATCAAAATTCAGCTTATCCTTGTGCACTTAGCAATGGTTGTTACCCACAGGAGAAGCCAAAATCGTTGTGGGAGACAAGAATACGCAGTTTGGAACTCTTTATGGTATGTTTTTAGGTCAAACTACGGGCTATGAAACTAGGTGGCTTATCTAAGCTGTAAACATGTATTTCTTGCCAATACAACTCAGAATGCTGCAGAGTCAGATCTTCAGCATAAATCTTTTATGCAGGAATGTACCATGTGGGATCCAGCTGTACGCTGCTCATCAAGAACATCCTCGGCTGTTCTCTTAACCAGCATTCAGATATATGTCATTTAAATACTTGTACATTTTTGTGCTGATCAGATTCAGAGCAGCTGTAGCCATGTAGTTTCTACCCAGATAATGAGCATGTCCCGTGGCAGGTGAGAAGACAAAGGTTTAAGAACATTGGCTTGATCTATGAGTTTGATCTAATAAATAGACCTGGCCAGCACTGGAAACTACACCCATCAGCTCAATCTTGGATTATTTGGTTTCTTTCAAAATGCTACATATTTGGATAAATGTTATGGGTTTATAGTAGGTGTTATAAATGAGATATATATATTAGAACACCCAAGTGTGACACTCTGGGACAAGCAGGATCCCAAGAGCTGGCAGCAATTCCTGCAGCTCCAGGCTTTGTTCACATGAAGATGAGAAGGCTTTTAGTGAACCGTTAATGTAAGAGGACTATGGTTTATGAGACACAGAATATCATTTAAATCTAAAACCAGGAGACACTATTGAAATGGTTTAGATGTTTTGAGCATCTTCTGAACTTCCTGCCTTGCAAACAGCCAAGAAGAAGCCAGCAGTGGGGTGCTTTCAGGTATGTCACTGGTCTGTTTTCACTTACCTTATACCCAGTCACCTCAGACTCGTTCTCCATGGCTCTTACTTCCTCCCAGCTGAGGATTACTCTGGAGTCGGTGACGTTCCATATAACGTTTCCCGGCGGTTGACTGGGTGCTTCAAATACATAATAAAAGCATGACTTTAATGTAATTGGCATTAGTGATTTATTCTACAGTAGGAAATAATAGCTCAGGTAATTGACTGTCATTACGTGCTAGATGCAAAAGCAACTCAAAGGCAGCCTCATCGTTTGTACACTTTATGGTTCAGAGGCTAAATTGGAAAAACAGAAGGAAGGAAAAACAGAATGGCACATAAATGTTATTTCTGAAGTTGCATTATCTGTTGATGGTCCTTCGTTAAATACAGCCAAATAAAAGCATATGTCTTAGGACATGGGTGATCAAACAGAACGAACTCTAATGAAACCCGTGATGGTAACGATTTCCAGTTTTAGTTTATTGCCGAGAGTACTTCAAAATAAATTATTTATTAGACAAATTTAGTCTCTAAATATTCAAATCTGATTTACTTTTACACGTTTGTAATCTAAAAATATTTGACAGGGTTTTGTTTTGTTCTTCTGTTAGCTGGAGGTGTGATTTTGAACCACAGCCTGTACCATTTCTGCATCTGCAGCTGGAACAATGGTGGGATTTGGCCAGGGAAATCTGCTGGGGATTTTGTGTTCATTAACGATCCCAGACTGTTATTTTCCAAAGGAGCAGCAAGCCTTTGGCTGTACACTTTAATATATCTTGAAACTGCCAAGCTTTCAGGGAAGGCGAAGGTAAGTGCAAACCTCAAGTTGGTTTCCCAGAAAATGGGTCACGCAGTGACACAATCAACGATTAAAATCTTTTCCAAATGTGTTAAGGAAAACAATTTACTGTTGCTGTCACCTAGTGGAGGCAACTGCTGCTTAGGTGGACTGCGCTATGCTTTGGTGCTGAAGGTTCCAGTATTAAACACTGACAGTGGTTTTAAACACTCCTATCTGTGGGCTTATGGTGGTTTTTTTTTTCCCTATTTTGTTTCTTCTTTTATTTTTAAACTTGCACAGGTAGCTCCATACCTTCTTTCCACAAGCAGTCAGATCAAAACCCACCTGAATCATGCTTCTTAACACAAACTAGACACACAAATGTAAGAACGAGACTTAAAAGAATGACTCTGAAGTCACACAGCCACTCGCAGGTACGTTTTTGCAGTGTTTGCCTTGTTCGGTATTCAAAATAGGAGTTAAACTGATGTGCTAATAGCTGCTTTTTCTAAATGTTAAGAGATTGTTTTACTCCTGAGATTTACGTCTTACAGCATACACCTATGAATAGTTTTCACATTGAGATATTCAAGCTGAATTTCAAAAGAAATGAGTCATTCTTTTAAATCCACAACAAAGTATTAATATGACATCTGAAAAAAAATGAAGAGTAGTTATATATAAAAAACCTACTAAGCCTCTATCTATGACTTGGACTTATGGAAGCGATTCAGAAGTGATTCCAAGTCATTTCAGAGCCCAGAGTTGCCAATAATCTGCATTGCTCAGAACTGCAGAACTCGATCTGCAGCAGGTCAGGATCCTGAAGGATGCATCCAGTGCTGAGTGTGCACATCAGCCCATGGATTTCTCTGAGACTCCTCAAACGCTTAAAGCTCCTCAGGCACACTGATATTTCTCCGATTTAGAATGGATGGGCAGAACATTTTGTTGTATTTTAAGACCTTCAAAATATGAAAGAATCGTCTTCTAAACTTAGGCAAGTCCTCCCTGGTTACTCAACATTTTATATAGCGATATTTTAGGAAATAAAGCTACACTTGTTCTTTTGGCTTGGGAACATGAATATGTATTTCAAATATAAAAGGAGAGAAGATACTTTTAAGGTCAAAGACAACCCATCTTGAAATCTACTGCCAACTGAAGTTAAACATTTGTGTTTCTTGATATGGTTAATAGTTACTAAGAAGTGGTTGAGGCACCATCCCTGGAGGGATTTAAAAAGCAGGTTGATGGAGCACTCAGTGACATGGGTTTAGTGATGGGCTGTAGCTTTAGCAGAGTTAGGTTGATGGTTGGACTAGATGATCTTAAAAAGGTCCCTTCCAACCTGGACAATTCTGTGATTCTGTGATCTTGTAGGTCCATGTGGTGAATGTAAATGCATCTAATTCTCCTTTTTAATAATTTTAAATAGCAGCGATGTCGACTAAAGGCCTGATGCAGATCCTGTTGAAATCAGAGGGATCAGGTCCTGCTCTTGTTCACACAGCCCAAAAGCAGGTGGTCACTAAAAAAGGACTGAAAATATCTCTGAGCTGACCAGGCTGGAACAAACCTCTAATAAGGAGCCAGCAGCTAAAAAGATGACTAATTAGAAAGAACTTTCCATCACGTTGGATATGGGCTACTGACAGTGAGTTACTGCAGATCAGCCAATTCATGGTAACTATGCACATAATATATTTACACTCTAGCAAATATGCTAATTTGAGTTGGTTTAGGCCTCGGTGACAAAGAGGGACACTCAATTTCTGATAAACTAGCTTATTTCATAATATTGATGATGTGACTATCCTTGGTAGAAGGATGTTAATGACTATTCCAGGGAATTTGACCTTTCAGGCATTCTTGTGAGTCTGACAGAAATACCTCAAGACTGATGACCCTGACTCGGAGTTGTATTACAATGCAAGAGCATACTAAAAATATTTCCATTTGCAGAAAAATTAGTGCAGCCTTTGACAATCTGTTCTCCAGCTTAATTTCTCCATTTAATAGAAAAGTAGCCTCTTGTGTAATTTTTTCAAGGGATAACAATGGACATGAAGGATTGTTTTGCATGAATTGTATGAGAATCATTGCATTTCAAAAGCCATGCCCTGGAGAACTTATAAATATGTTATAAAACCCTGAAAAATTCAACAAGTTGCCATGTTTTTCCTTCTAAATAACAGAAATTTTTCTTTTGACATTCTTCCTGTCATGAGAAGAATAATAAAGGTTCTATTCTACACCGAAATCCTAGATCTTACTCCAGCTCTGCGGGCAGAGTTGAGTTGTACGTACTCATCCTGCTAAAGTAGCAGAGGGTGGAAAAACAGAAGCGCTATATTTGATGTAACTGTGTAAATCCTCAAGTCTGGATGAAAATTTAGGTCATTTATGCGTGTTGTTATGTCTCTCCCCACTTGAAATTCAAGATACTTACGTGTCTTTTTTGTAGTTGCATTTACTGTGGCACTGAAGGGACCGGGTCCCGCACTGTTGTAAGCACGGACAGCTGTGTAATACGCCAAGTTGCTCTTCAAGCCTGTTATTCTTATTGATGTCTCATTCCCTGCAGCTTTTATTCTGTTTGAAGATTCTTCTTTTCCACCATTATTCCAGTACCTAACCTAGAAGATATAAAACAAAACCATTTAAAGTCGTGCATGGAATGGGCTGCTCACCCACAGCGCTGGATTCAACTCCTTTAAGTGTGTTTTTTTTCTCAGCTGAAGAAGGCAAAACTGGATTTAAGTTTCCAAAATATGATTACTATGTAAAAAAATTTCGTATCTTTCTGCCTTTCATGCTTGCTTCTGTTTCTAGTGTGGTTGTAGGAAAAAGGGAACTGAAATATTAGATCTTGCTTGAATTAAAAAATGACAAGATGCAAATCATTACTTCAGCTAAAAAGTAAACAAGTTAAACTCAGAAAACTGTATCTTACAGTTTCTGTGGAAGTAAATGTAATTCTCAAAAATATGTCCCTTTGAAAATACTGTTAGACAGACACATGAGTATCAGCACAGGAAGCAAAACACAATTTCATTGCGTTCTTCATTTTCAAAGACACTTAGAGCAAAAAAAGAGAAGGATATTTTCTTCTAAGTGTGGCAGAGAGAAGGCAGGATGTGCAGTAACCTTTTGTAAATTAGGTATTTCTAGAGTCTAACACTGTAGCTGTTTGCTTTGATTTTCAAATATTTTTATGAAAAAAAATCCAGTTTAACACATTCTTGGTTTCTGAAAAGCTGGGAAATTTCTGGGGAGAAGGTCTGGGCTGCAGAGATCACTTGTGTCTTCAAGTCCCGAGTGCTGCAGCCCATCAGCAGAGGGTCCTGCAGAATGTCCTCCTCAAAGCCTGGCCTCCTCTCATGGAACACTTCATATGGGCCCAGACCTACTGCCAGAAGCCACAGGTACCAAGTGCCTCTAGAAAAGAGCAGTGATGACAACATTCCCCCCAGCCTGCACAACCCTTTGCAGTACCCAGATGGGGAGTGTACTTTAAATGCACTCACCTCATAACCCAGTAACCTTCCACTACTCATCTTCCAGGGGATGGCCGTCCAGGAGACCTCGATGACGGAGGATGACAGGCTGGTGGCAGACACTCCAGGGGGTGCTATGCTGGGCTCTGTATTTGGAAATCAATAAATGAGAGAGCAGCAGCATTGGTGACTGTGGAAATAAAGACATCCATATTCAAAGTGATCTCATTTCTATTGACGGTGGCTGCAGTCGCTGATGAAGCAGCTCATGCTTAATATCTGGAGTAACTCGATCAATCTGGAGATAATCACGTACCTTCTTCAGCTGAAAAAACTGTGGTTACTGAACTAAATGGCCCTTCTCCTTTATTGTTGTAGACTCCAACTTTGACTTCGTAGGGCGAAAAGGGCAAGATGCTTTCATTCCGAAAGACGTATCTGGGCGTGTCAGGGGAGGTGACCACAGTCTGTATCCACGTCGTGGTGCCCAAGGGCCGGAAAGCGACAACATAGCCAAATCCTTCTCCGTTCTGTAATTCCTCAGGGATGGGCTGTGAGAAAAGCAACAGGCAAGAGGTTTTGGTACTGAATTTGGGATCATTCTATCAGCAAAACATGGTCCTTTGAACCGATTTTAAGGTTTGTACTTCAATAAGAGAACAACTTTCAGGCATATGCCTTCTTTTCAACTAACTATAATGTTTAAAGACACTATTCAGTAAATACATTTCTTTTGGTTTCAATTTTACAATCCATAGTTCATAAAAAATTAAAAATCATATAATCAACTCTTACAGAATTCATTACCTCCTTTGAACAATGGCTTACACCTTCCTCTGATGGGATTATGATTTGGTAACCACACAGAGCAGTCAATGTTTGTACGTTAATAGTGTTTTTCACTCATTAAAAAGGGGATGCATAACAAAGTAGTATTTGGTTGGTTGGATTGGCTCATACACACATCCAGGCAGAAGGGTAGGAAAACAACAACTGCAAATTTGCACTGAAAACCATCATTCTTTGGCTCAACCTTCAAGCAAGAACCCTTCCTCTTCCCCTGCCCTCTTGCCCCCTTTTTTTAGCGTTAATGTTTGAGAACAGAAGTAATTTCAACCAAACAAACTAAATTTCCTACTGATTGCCGTCTGGCACAGTAACAAACACATAGAAGCAAAAAGAGGGAAGGCAAACGTGCAGAGCTCATGGTACAGAGTGTCACCGAGCCCATCTACATCCCAGATGAGACGCTGCTGTAGACAGGGGAAACACCTCTTAAAAGAAGAGTTTGAATGAAAACACTCATTCTCTGAAGGAAAAAAGTCGCTTGCCCAAAAACTTACATCCCATGTTATGACCAGTTCGGATCTGCTGCCTCCTCCCCCGCTGACTTCAGATGGGGGAATTTCAGGAGCTGCAAAGAGGAAACGTATAACAGCTATAAACACACAGCGTGGATACTGGAGAAGACATCATACATTAATCTCATGCTCTGACACTAACCCGGTCGCATTCATATTGCTTTTGCAAATCAAAGCACTTTTTTTTTTTTTTTTTTTTTTTTTTTGTTTTGAGGCAAGGTGGGCCTGGAAAACCCCCCTCCTCCCCAGGGGGAGGCTGATGTTTTTCTGAGCAGCTGAAGAGCTGAAGAACCTCACAGACTGAACCCTCCGTCCTTATGTTCACGAACTTCTACAAATCAGAGGCATGCTTCACTTTTTTTCTTTAATAGGGCTAACTTGTGCAGACGTATTGAGCAAGGACCTTATTCCAAGTAAACGCCTGGGGTTTTAATTGATATGCTCTTCTGAGCCACATGCCTGTTACATGGCAGCTGTAAGCTGATCAAATGCTAGGCATGAAAAACCACCCTGTCAAAATTAACCTCTTTCCATCCGTTAAGACCTTCAGACTCGGCAGCTCTGCTTGAACTGACAGACTTTGGCACAGTAAATACACTTTAAATGTATTTAAATGTTACGCTTCCGTGCTGCTCAGTAACTCAACACAGACTGTCCCACAGCAAAATGGAAAAAAAATCTGGAACAAACAAGTTAGAGGCTTTTATATTTGATGGCAATTCCAAGCTTGTTTGCAAAGAGCCAAGGATATGAATGCTCCTTTTTTTATTTTTTTCTTGGTTAATATTCAAGATTCTTGAATTAAAAACAAATAGAAGAACCCACTAACCTGCCTCTTCAGTTCTTACTTTTTCTGAGGGTAAACTAGGTTCTCCACCTCCTATTTTGTTACTGGCAACTACACGAAATTCATATTCAACCCAAGGATTTAAATCCACCACTGTGGTTGTGAATGTTTTTCCATCGATCACATCTGGAACTATTACAAACAAAAAGGGAAAAAAGAAGAAGCTAAGAATACAGTGTCCCTGGTTAAAAAACCAAACATTTCAACAGTCTGTAAGAAGAATTGTGTTTTACCTGTTGTAACTCGCTGCCAGCCAACCGAAAAGGGTGTCCTCGCTTGTACGGTGTAAGCAGTTACTGGGCTGTGATTATCTGTGCCTTCTTGCCAGGAGATCTGAGCCGTGGTATCAGTTATTTCATCCACTTTAACGTGTTCGGGGGGCCCGGGTGAGCCTAGGATGAGATCAAAAAACACAAGGGGGTTTGTACCCTGGAAATCACAGACAGGGCAATAGAGATTCCCACCTTATCAGCGCTGTGGGAGGAGGAAAACAATCCAGCTCGGAATAAGAACACTTGTAATTATTGTTTTGCATTCACTAAAATTAACTCTGATAATCTAACTCTGAAATGCAGCACAGATGACTGGGCTTTGGCCTTTTTCTCCCCCCCCAAGAACCTTTGTTCAGCATGATACCTCTGCCTTTCCAGTGTCTTTTACTTTAGTACTCAATGTTCTCTTTTAATCTACTAATACATCTCTGCAGTCTGCCAATTTGTTATCTACAGCTGTTTTACTGTACAATGCACTGCAGCAATTTTTCAGCACAACATCCCATCAGAAATTCAGCCAGGCGAGCTTTCTGCTGCCTTCTGGATCATCCTGATTCTCGGCATCCTGGCAAAAATGCTCCTTTTCGTCTTCATCTGCACCAGCAAAAGGGGTTGAGGTAACTTTCATTTCCTCCCATCAGTGACCTGAAGGACTGTCCATGAGAAAAGATGTGAAGTCAAGGCTGATTATGCCCTTCAGCTCTTAATTTCTCTGGGAAAAATTAAGCTCCATCCAAAAATTGAGCTAAAATTCCTCCTAACTGCAGGGTAGAATCACATAATTCAAGTCACAGATGAACTGGGTTTTGTAACCAAAATATCAGTTGTTTCTCTACTCTACAACACACCAAAGCTAGAAAATATGCTTCATGGTAACTGAAGCTGAACTTTACCTCGTACGATGAGGTCTGCTGCAGATGCCACGCTATCCACTTCTGTCTTCACCATACAAACATATTTTCCACTATGTTTCAGCTGGATGTTTCTAATCATTAAATCTCCCGATGCACTCTGTTGAAATACAAAGGCCTTATTAACGCAAATGTACTACCTTGTAATTTCATATTAAGATTGTGTTTGTAAATGGAAATGAAAGCAACCAAAAAATGTCGAAGATAAAGTTGCTCAAAAACGGCCACTGGCAGATGGCCTGCAAGTTATTACCCATCAGCTGCTCCATGGTAACTGCCTGCAAACATTTTCCTAATAAACATGAGGTTGTGCCCCTCTTTTATGAGGGAAGAGAGCTCCAACATGGTTAGATCCTACTGGGAACGTGCTTTCTGACTGCTCTGAGGAACCAAGAAGAAATCAGTGCCCTGTGACCAACCCTTTGTCTTCTAGATAGAATTTTAAAGTCTAGTTATGACAGGTTTTTCAGGAGTTCAAATGTATAAACAACAAAGCTGGATTCGGTCCATTCTACACGTTATTGAGCACACACTTTCATTTCAAGGTTGTATGTTTTGGGCTAAATTCCTCATTTTACAAGTCAAAGTTCTATTCATTGTTCGTCATTGACTATGCACTCTTTTGTCATTTTTCCCTGTTGGTCTCTCTCCTGTCATAGCATGTGGCTGAGCTCCTGAGTCAAGGGAAATGTAACTAAAACTTGAGTGGTAATTGTAACTCCATGTCACATTAGGGCTTCTTGCATATCATTTGTTTTCCACATCACTGAGTACAGAACTTGATCCTAAACCTAATTCAAAAATTCTCCTCTTTGTGTCAGCTGAATTACAGCTTTAACCCAGGGCACATCTTATTTTCCAGGTGAAAAATCTCTCAGTGGGGCTATGATTTTAAAAAGTTGGCTTTGTTTTTTTGGTTTGTTGGTGTTTGTTTTTTTTTTTTTTTTTTTAATTTTTTGGAGAAGCAGCATTTCCTTTGAGGACAGAACCCTATTTTGTGGCTATTTTCAGCTACTTTGGCCATACGATTGATTCTTAGGCACACAGAAATTTCAGAGAAAGAGGAAAATGTGATTCTGGAGTTTATTTGAGTCTTAGACCCAAACAAACAAAAAGGATCAATTTTTCCTAACTGTCAGGCCAGCATTATGTCTTAACTTCTTCACTTTATTCAACACAAGTTGAACACAATTCTGCCTGTTTCCCTTCCACGGGTGACATTACACATTGCTTGGTCTTCTATGAAAACACAAGTGTAAGCATTTGCAGGACAATTCAGCACTGATTGCCTACAATGCATCAGACGGCGAGCTGAAGGCAATCCAAAATCGATCTACTTGATTGGAAGTGGATAATCAGGGAACAGCCAACAGCAGCAATGCATACACACAAGCAGATCCCGTTTTACATCAACTTATTTTAGCAAACAACATTTAAAACATCTCAATAAAGAGGGCCTGTCAAATAAGAGTGATTTGACTTGAAATAAAAAAAAAAAAAACACTGAAAAATTAACACTAATAACACTTCCCCATCCCTGGAAGTGTTCAAGGCCAGGCTGGATGGGGCTTGGAGCAACCTGCTCTGGTGGGAGATGTCCTTGCCCATGGCAGGGGGGTTGGAACTGGATGATCTTTAAGGTCCCTTCCAACTCTAACCATTTTATGATTCTCTAACACTACATTTAAATTATTTGTGGATATTTTGGGGAAGAATCCCAAAGTACTGGGGAAAGCACAGAAAGCTGCAGGAGCAAAAAGCTCCGGTGAAGAAGACACCTTCACCACTGATGGCTCTGCAGACCATCAGCAGTAGCCACATTCTTGCCTACCCAGATTCAATCTTTGTCAGCGTGGACAAGTCCAGGTGATGGTGAGGTCACCTTCCCTACTCCATGCTACGCAGAATGCAAATAAAGAGTGGTCCGTGCAGTACAAACAGCTGCCAAAGTGGCTTTTGCTTCCCCTGACTGCGTAAGGACCTCACCCATTGCTGGGCTCTATGAGCAGGTGATGCCCCAGACAGTTTAGAGGCAATCTGTTCAAAATCATGGAGTCTGCTTTGTTTGCCACACTCTTTGTATAAATCATCTGTCTACCAAAAAGAAAAAAAGAGCAGTAAGACAGTGTTACATCCTATATTTTTCTAACCATCTGGAAGACCAGGTGGTGGTCCCATAATGTTCCCACTAACTACGACGTGTCGGAGACCTTAGGCATGTGTGACAGGGACTTCCAAGACATCGTTACACAGAAATCTAGCCATTCAAAAATTATTTTCCCTTTGCCATCTTTACGACCATCTGAAGTTATTTCTGCCCAGATATTTTCACTTAACAAAAGCACGCCGAGGCTATTGGAAGGCTCAGACCATGTTTGTGCTGCCTTATTTACTTACCACGGCCCGCAAATAACTCCAGAGGAAATTATTCCACTGACCTTAATGTAATACAAAGCTCATAAAATATTTTCATGGCTCTCTTGGTAAACTGTGAATTTTTCTATGCACAAGCTTCAATCCCTTTTGACACAAACAATAGTTGGGTTTTTTTTTTATAAACCTCAAACCTCTACATCCCTGTATTCCGGTTTTTTTTTTTTATAAACCTCAAACCTCTACATCCCTGTATTCCATCAAACCCCCTAATCCTATCCCATATGACAAATTTCCAAGTAAAATGTTCTAGATTCGGAGTTCTGAGTTAGCCAACACTCATTCTGGATTTTTCTTCAGCACTAAATTATTTTTTTCTGGTAAAACTACTTTTTGATGCTTTTTTCCCCCCAGAGGGAAAAATTAAAAAGAAAACAACACCTACACAAGGCTTTGATTTTGAATTATGCCTGTGTTTGTTTTAGGAAAAAAGATGGAGGTTTAGGGAGAAGAAATGTTGCATTTTTCCTATCAGCTCATGAATCCTTAATTCAGCCAGTGGAACTGTCAGATTCAGGTTTTGGTATGTTTCAACCTTTCCTTTCTAATATTCCTACTGTATATACAACCAGAGTACAGCTGGGGGGAAATATTACTAACTAAATAAAGTCCGTGTAGCGATACTGGAAGGTAACAGGCTATGAAATCGGGGCATTCCCATTACAGCATGACAGATGTAAGTTCGTAATTATCAAAAACATTTCTGTGCAAATGGTACATGATGATCTATGAATATCTCCTGGCTCCTACAAGGAAATCTCACCATCTCCACATGCACTTGTGTTTAATCAATTGCAAACTGCAGAACAATCTGCGTGTTTGGTGCGCGCTGATTAAATGTTAAACCTTCCCAGGTTTTACAGGCAAAAAAAGGAGAAAGTTAGGTGCTGAAACGTCACATTTTCACAGGCAGTGGCGTCAAAGCCACGGCTATTCCACTGCAGAAGGAGATCTGGCAAGAATATGTGAAAGGAAACTTTATGAAGGTTTATAACGGCCAGTTTCATGCTGATGCTCAGCTGCTTGTTTTGTTATCGCTTGGCTTTGGCTTGCACTGTAACAAGGCCTTTTGCTGTAATTGATTTCATTCTCCTGATACATCCTTCATCTGGCTTAATGCTTTACTTTTCATGCTTTGATTAGAAGGCTAAATTCCAAAAAGCATTAATGTCACCATCCTCCTCCCACTCCCCCACTTCTCCCCAGTAGCATCTCTGCATCCTGCATAGGAAATATTTAATGAGAGACACAGCTTCTCACCCAGGGAGGCTCAGGCAGAGTGTCGAGGGATACACTAGGGATAAATGTGCAGGAAAAATAAGGGAAGATGGGATATTTTGTTTGGCTTTAGGCTCAGGAAGTCTGAGGCAAGTTCCTCAATTTATCATTCACAGAATCACAAAATACTCATGGTTTGAAAGGACCTCTGGGATCACCGAGTCCAACCATACACACACAAAAACCCACTATAACCTCAGCCACTAAAGCATGTCCTGAAGTGCCACATCTACATGTTTCTTAAGTACCTCCAGGGATGGTGACTCCACTACCTCCCTGGGCAGGCCATTCCAGTGCCTGACCACCTTCTCAGTAAAGTCATTCCTCCTAATATCTAATCTGAACCTCCCTGCCCCAACTTCAGACCATTTCCTGTGGTTCTGTCATTATTCCCTTGGGAGAAGAGGCCAGCACCCACCTCTCTACAACCTCCCTTGCTGATGTTGCATGAAACACATCATCATTGCTGTGTTTCATCTATGTAAACTTGGGAAAATCACGTAGGGTCAGATGCAGAAACAGGGGTAGGCACGTGCAATACTTCAGGGCTAAAATATAAGGTGATGTGCAGCAAATGAGCTCCATGAACGATCTCCCTCTAACGCAGAAGAAAATTCTATGTGCTCAAAGGAGATGAAACATCCTAATTTTACCATGTTGAAAAAAGAAAACAATTAAGCCCATTTGTGCTGCATAAGGCAAGTGAAGAGAAGGTGTTTGCTACTCACCCCTCCCACCTTCTCAAAGTGAGAAGCGTCTTTCTTGAAGTCGGTGAGCGTCCCGTTGAAATACCAGGTGAAGCTGATGTCCAGTATAGGGTCATGCTGAACCTGGCAAGGCAAAACCACGCTTTCTCCCACGGTCACATCCATGTTGGAAGGTGCCAGAGTAATCCTGGTTGGCTCTGTTGGGAGCAGAAATAGCAGTTATTGGATTCCTGCATCGCAGAGCTTTGCCTGCGACTAATATCCTACAATGTTCTTCAAATCTGATTAATGACCGTCACTTCCAATTATGCAGCTGGATTATAAACGCTGCTGCCTGATCCTTCTTGTTGGAGTGTTGTGCTCTTGCACATTTACCAGTGGGAGCTTCTCAACACCAAAAAGGTAAATTTTAACCTGCTGTGTACAGCCCAAGACAATTTCCAAAGCTAAAATGTACGGCAACCCACAGCAATCAAATTTCCATCCAAGAGCGTGTGTGGTTCTCAGCAATAACACTCATGATTTGGAGCAGGAAGTTGTAGTAGCAGCCACTGGGAAGATTAAGAGGTGGGAGTGAGAGAAAGAGGTAATAAAATCTGGAAACTAGAGGAAATCCACACAGGGTAGAATGCAGTGGATTTTTGGGTCCATATATCACTGAGAACATAAATAAGACCATAGTAAGAACAGCTGCTTGTCATTCCAGAATCACAGTTACGGAGAAAAATGTCAAGTACTGCAAATACTGCAAAAACAAAACTTGACTCTGGAAATCCTTTCACAGACTACTGGTCCTTTACTGGTCCTAATCCAGTATCTCAGACAGCAGTTAGTAATGGATGACTTAAGAAGAAGGGGCAAGAACCCTTTTAACAACCATTACGTATATATTATTTGCTTTTGCAAGACTGTGTTTTACTGCCCTTGGAGTCCCTGATGGCTCCTGCAGCTGCAGTTTGAGTTTCTACCACATCTTTTTTCATACAGCATATAATTCCTTCAGGCTAAACAGATTTTGGACTGGGATATAAAATTACCCTATACAGGGTTTTTTGATTGCCCTTTTTTTTCCCCTCAACAAATTAAAAATCCCCCAAATTTAGAGACATAATTGCACCAATTTAGTATTTAGATAAGTAAGAGGAGATAAGTGTTCAGAGCTCCCTCAAATCTGAGAAATATCTGTCAAAGACAGAAAATCTCAGTCTTTTTCCTCTCAACTTAAAAATAAAAAGATTTATAACAAATGTCCTTTTATATACTGTCAAATATGTGACTTCTTGCACACTTTGCTTTCCACTACATGTAGCATATTTTAAGAAGCAAACTCAAGACTCCACACCGTTGCAGACTTCTGTCCCGGAGTCTGTAATTCTATTTACATCACCTCACAGGTGACCCTCTCTTCCACCTCACCTACCTGTAACTATTAAGTTTGTTGAGCCGCTGGCCATTCCAAACTGGTTTGTAGCCAGGCACATGTAGCTTCCAGCATCAGCTTTGGTCACATTGGCTATTCTTAGTCCTCCATCCTTTAGTAACATGACTCTAAAAAATTATGAAGAGATTTTAAAAGTTGCAGGGTTGGTCTGTAGACAAAATGCTTTAATACTCACACTGTTACCTCAGATATATCAGACTGTAGCAATTACCAACCCAATGTCTGAAAATTTGGCGGCCGTACGCTGACAATACACAACAGATTTGAACCCATCTTTGTATTACCCATCATTCTGGGCACCGATGTTTAAGACACACATGTGCATAGGTATGTTTGTGCCTGAGGGAGAGAAATCCCACATTAACTCCATTTTTTTCAGCTATTCCAATTGAAGCTAGAATAATTTTCAGCTGTATAGTGTTGTTTACCTTACTGCAGTCTTGCAGGGTAACTTTGAAATAACTGGATGTCACTACTGTGATGACGGAATAGGATTTTTCATAAGCAACATGAATTTTGCTCTTCTCAGGATTCACAGATAGAGGAATAACACACGCTGCACTGCAGCCAACAGCTCATTTGAACAACTGTCTCTCTAGGGTAAGATTCAGCCCGAGCAAGTATAAACTCAGCATTTGTTTAGAAAACAAATCAAGACTTCACGCTGTTGCAGATTCTGTCTCAGTTTATCACCTACACCGAGCAGGAGTGACCTGCAGACGTGGTACGGATGTGCCTCGTGGAAGGACTTGAAGGAAAATTCCCTCCATCCCACACAAACTCCAGCACTGAAAATTATGCCTGATGGATGGATAGCGTAGAACCAAACACAAAGGTACTTATAAAAGAGGTGAACAAAAGCCAACTTGCATTACTGACGTGGACAGCAGAACACCAGCATCCCAACAGCAGAGATGACACCCTGGACACCAGCACTGGAGGGATGTAAAGGCAAGGCTAATTCAACTCTCTCTTTCCCTGTTTCTAGTCCTCCCATCTGTCATATTCTTAGATGCAGGACCTTCTACCAGGTCTTCCCAAGGATAACCTGGAGCAGGTATAGAACTAGCTGTATGTAAAACGTCCATAATAATAAAAAAGTAAACAACATTTTCCTGATATACCTAATTCTAGCTCTGATCACATCCATCCATTTCAAAGGCACCAAAGGAATCACAGTGAGCCCTTTCTGTCAGCTTCCTGAGCACCTCAGCTCAAAGGTATCTTGGAAATGCCCCAAACACCAGCATCTTCACTACAGAGAACCAAGACAACAGCAAACAACGTCAACGCTCCAGGGGAACCTCTAACCGCATTAGTTGGAGTCTTACACAGTTGTCAGAGTAAGTAGCAGCTGAGGAGACAGCAGATGTCCTGAAAACTTAGCACTGCCATCTTCCCTTTCTCAGAAGAGTTCTGAGGATTCTCCCTTCTTGCTCACACGTATTTCATTATTGACCTGCTGCTTTATTCAGTACTAAATTAATTAAATACACTCCCCCTACCCAATGTTGCTTTTTTTATTTTTAATATACCTGAATCACAATAGTGTCAACTGATCTCCAGTGTTTGTCCCAACTTAGATTTAGTTCTCTAAACTTAAATACATATTACAGAAAGTAGATTGTGAAGTCCACTGTGTTAGGCAGGAACTGGGATCACTTGGGATCTTAGAATCATGGAATGGTTTCGGTGGGAAGGGACCTTAAAGATCATGGAATGGTTAGATCATTAAAAAATGATCGTTAAAGATCATCCAGTTCCAACCCCCATGCCACAGGCAGGGACACCTCCCACCAGAGCAGGTTGCTCCAAGCCTCATCCAGCCTGGCCTTGAACCCCTCCAGGGCTGGAAGTGTTCTCAGAATCTTCTCAAAACTTGTCCCAAGCATGGGATCAGCTGGATGCTCACTTAAGAAAAAACACCAGGTTCCTTGCTCTTCTGGCATTCACACTCTGTTTCTAACAGCTCGGTGTGAACAACTCTCAGTGTGAAACCCTGCATGTGCTATGGTGGCTGAGGAAGGGTAAATCAAGCTGCAGGGGAAGCCTGTGAAGATCTCCAGGAGTGAAGGCAGGCACCTGGCGAACACAATACCTTGGATTCAGTTGCGTCGCCACATGAAAAGTTGGCCATTAAAAGGCATATGCTTCAGTAAACTGAACTGCCATGAATTATTTATATTGATTTGTATTATAAATAACACAGAGGGCTGGGTGGGGTTTTTTAAGTGATTTGTCCAAAACCATATTTTGGAGAATAAATTAAGTTGGTAAATGAGGGCAGCAGAATGCAGCTCTGGAGTTTGATGAGTTCAGTGAGCTTATCCCTCACCCTTAACTTCTCTGACCCTCCAAACCCACGCTCAGGAACCACAGACCATGGCGTGGGAGTCTCTTATGACCCTGTGGTTCTGCTGCTCCTTTCCCTGAGCGGCGAATTCAATCCTCAAGGCCACAGGGAAATTGCATTTCAATGCCTGAAAGCAGGAGTTTGGATTCCTTCTGCAGCCACACCGACAGTACACAGCCCTTTACAATGAAACATACTCTAGGAATAAGCACAACTTTTAATTGTTTTTCATTATTATCCTGAATAGCATTTTACCTTTTCTTAAAAAAAGGTGTTGCAGTTCTCATCCCTGCAGCTGAAATATGTTTCCTTTGGGCAAAGGTGATATAATAATGAAAATAACAGATGCAAATTACAAAGTGGTAACAAGTCACCTTGTTAGAATGACAGACAAAAACATCTTATATGGGGGAAAAGAGAGTTATAAATAGATAGTCAATTAAATCAGTTTACATTTGGAGGTAACCACCTTCCCATCTTCCCACTGAGGTACCAAAGCCAAGGTGGTGGTGGCTGAGGTGTATTTGTAAGGAGGGTGTTGGTTCACCAGCGTCAGCAACGCTTAAGCTTCCCCAAGGCTTACTAACTTGTTTTGGAAAATTCCTAAGTAATATTGGGCTGCACTTCATATTAGATGGAACACTTAGGAGTAATGACATCTTACAATATGGTTTATAGGTATTTTAAATGTGTTAAAGACGTGATTAATACATTTTATAGGCATATATAATGACATCAGTAAAAGATGTTAAAATATTATCAATTAGGGTTGCAAGCAAGCTGTTGAAATGCTGGGCTTGCTATCTGCATATTTTGCAGAGAACTGTATTGCAGCATCTACTTTGAAACCGTTTCCAGTAGAAAAAAATGCAAAACCAAATAAAAACACAACGGTGTTGACAGAGCCTGAGATCAAACAAAGGGAAAAAAATAGGATCAGGGTAAAACCAGAACATGTCTATTGTTTAATTAAAATGAATCACACATAGAGTGCTCTGAGCTATCTGGAAGTCTAGCTTGCCTAAAATAATTAAGCAATAGGCTTATTAAAACCAAGATATTATTAAGAAACAAGTTGGTATGGGTTTTTTTCCAGAATTAAAAAAACACCAACCAACAAATCAATTTTAGAAAAAAACTGTTATCAAACCAAAATCTTTACTGGTAAATTAAAAAGAAAAACACTTTAGTTTTTCAATTGCAAAACAGTAAATGCAGCCAGAAATAGCTCTATCCCTTCCTGCTGAAACATTAGACAAACTAGAACTTCTAGCAGACTTAAAATTATTAGATATTCCAGACACTGTGATAAAGAAAAAAAAAAAATGCAGTGTGGCTAGCCCTCTGCCGGGAAGCGGTCGGGGTCTCTAAGACATTAAAAATAACACATCTGTTAGCGTTCTCTGTATCTCCAAGAGTTTTTCCAATACATTTTGCTCAAGGTCAGCAATTTTCAGAGTGAATTCCATTTTCAACAACCTGCCCACTTCTGATGCGCTGGCAAACGACAAGATACTTTTAGCCCTGTAAAATACAGATAACTGGTGGAATAATGCTTCGGCACATATCCATTTGCACAACTCGAGACTGATTTAGGACCCGTCTGGTCATCAGATCAAAACATCATTGACAAAATCATTATCTCTTCCTAACTCTTGAGCAAAATTGTGGGAAATCAATCTTTGAGAAGATTTTTTTTTTTCCAGTAGTCAAAGGGATGGTATTAAAAACCTCCCAACTAAACAATTCTTCAACAGCCAAACATCTTAACTCATGCCCATGCTTTTTAACTGAGGTCAAGGGAATGGAGAGAGGGATTAACCAACTTCAGGACTTCAGGGTTCCCAACCTGAGGGGCCCTTGCTGGCAAAACTATGAGATTCTTCCTGTGCCACCCAAACCAGGTGCATGTTTGGCGTTACAGATCTTTCCACACAACTGAGGGACTTCAGTGGGTTACACTCTCCATCAGTCCTGCCCAGTACGTCAGGTTTCATTCATGAGATCGTAATTTTAGTTATCTTAGTCATAACCAACCATGAAGCAATCCCAGTGTGAAATGAGCACATGTTCTTCTCATACCAAGATTCTACTACTGTTAAAGACTGCATCAAATTTTTGTATTTTCTGATATGGACATACAAATCAGCTGGGACTAGAGGGCAAGTTGTGCTCCAGGATGCCAGCCCAAGACCAGTCAACTCCAGGATCTGTAATGTAAGAGTCTTCAAGCTATTCTGCATTTCCTGTCCCTGTACCTCCTTCCTTAGGGAATTGGGGCTGTTTTTTCTATAGGTTTACAGAGTATTACCTTACTTACACCGAAATACTGTTAAATTGAACTATTGATGCAGTGGAACCACACACCCAGCTAAGGGCCAGAATATGCCTCAGGATCCAAAACCATAAGGCCATCCCCTGAAACTCGGTGTCATTAAGGAAACTGTTAATGAATGCAAATTTGTTCATCCTCCCGTGACAATGCTTTATTACCAAAATAGCAGACATAATCACACTAAGCAATCACTGCTTTTCTATTTCTCAGATTACTCAGCAGAAAAGCCAACTATTTTAGATCCTTATTGATATGATAATAAACATAAACATATTGCTTTCCAGTTCATAACACTTCAGTACAAAGGAACAGTGGAAAAGTGGGTCAAAACTGCCTTTTTATATATCAATCAAATTCCAACTCTATTAAACCAGATTAATTAACAATAAAGGAGGGGGAAGCTTCCATTGAAGTACTGGTGAGTAAATGCATTACTTTCCACATCACTACATTTCAAACTTTAATGCAAAATGAAATAAAAATACTTAATTCAAACTGTAAGGAAGATAAAACCAATAAATGATACTTGTAAGAATCAGGCAACAGTTTATCAGAAATTATTTCTCCTCTTTTCTTTTCCCCTTAATTTGACATCACTTGGCCACAGTTAAAGATGTGAATGCTGTAGTTTTTAAAGAGAATTGCACTAAAATGTCTTTTAGTGAAGTTAAAATTTGCAGCATCTCTTCATTCTTTTCTAGTCTTGGTAAACTTAGAAATATCTAGGAATAAAGGTGGATTTGTTTACAGGTGAAACACTGTTCCACATCATCTCACAATCCCTTGTATTAACTTATTTCCAGTCAGTTATTTGTGCCAGGAGCACAGGACCCACTACGACCAACACACAGCAACCGTCTCATACTATGTATTAATTAAAAATCATATACATCCATAAAAAACCTAAAGAAATCTTTAAAGAGGTTACCTAGGTTGCAGCATATTTTGGTATGTCTTCTGTCTTTGATAAGTTAAACTAGCATTAAGTGCACTTAACCTTGGTTAAACATCTGATCCTCTTTTTTTTTTGGAGGATAAAAGAAAAAGCAAAGCACATCTGGAGGTCGAGGTCTCTCCGGTCAGATTTTCAACACAGAAGAAGGTACATGAAGGCAGCTGGAGATCCTGGGAATTACGGTCTGCTGATCCAGATTCATATGGAGTCCACAACACCTAGTTGTGGCTTAATGACTGCAGATAATATATACTTTATAGAGAAAATTCTTAAAACTCTTACAATATGAGATGGTTGGCAAAGAACGGCCTGAGTAATTAGAAGCTGCTCCCAGTGTGGTCCATACTGTCACCATAATATGGGGTGAAAACTGACCTGTGCCAGTTAACCAGCTACCCTCAGCACCTGATCCGGCAGTCATTAAAGACCAGAAAATTCTTGCTAATTCTTGACTGTTTTGCTCATTACATCACCCCAAAATGATTTCTTTCAAAGGTCCGAAACCACACTCTAGTGGGAAGCTTTTCTTCCTTCAGTACCCAATTAATTTAATTGCCATTTTCTGTCTTCCCTTCTGCATGTTCTACATGACCCCATGCCTTCAATTCTCTGCATTCCACTGCTCTCCACTGTCTAGCTCTCTACATTCAAGAAATTCTAAAAAAAAAAATCACATACTTTGCAAAACTAACAAGAAGCAAGGCTGTATTCTCCAACACTGAGCGATTTCTCAGTCCAGAGCCCATGAATCCTTTTTGAATTATATTTTTTTCCCTCCGTAAGACATATCATATTCAGCTCATTTAATTAAAATTTACTGACTCATTATCCAAATCTTCTACATACTGAAAACGCTGCACTATTTAAAAACAAATTAAGAATACAACCAGAAGTGGCATCAAAATGAGTATCTTTCAGGCTTTACTAAAGTAATGCAGTCAGTACCTCCGGAGAAACATAATTTCTTTTATGACAAAATCGGAAGAAAACATTGAGGCAACAGAGTATTTTTGCTTTATTTTTATTATTCAAATGGAGGTTTTTGTAAAACATATCAATGCTATCCATGTTCCTGCATGTTATGTGACATTTTCACTTTTACAGCTGACATTAAGGACTAGTTCTAACCTCAGGCTAAGCCATGCTGGGAGTCTAAGCCTTCCAGAAAGCCTTTCTAAGCCCTCTAAGACTTCCAGAAAGTTTGGGTACAACCCAAATTAGCACAGTCTAACCCCAGTATCTATACCAGAGTGCTGGTGGTATGTTCTGGCACTTCCTCAGAAGCGAACACACTCCAACATATGTGGATGTTTACATGAACAACAAAACATGACATTGTCCCTGCTCCCTAACAACAAGTAACTCCCCTACACCCCAAGACCAACCAAAAACATCAAGAATATGGTTTTAACTACTCAAGGGCAAATAGATTTGGGAAACTATATGTGTATTTATCCACAAGAGATATAACGCAAGGGTTCTTCCCTTGTAGGAAATGACTTAGAGAGATGAAATAACTTGCTGCGCTCTCTGAAGACCTTGCTTACTCTTTACAGGAAATTGGGAATTGTAAGAGAGGGGAGATTCAGTTTCCATCTCACACTCAATCTCAGTTTCTCCATCCCAAGGAGCGCTCTATGAGCCTTATCCTGCTGTAGGTCTCAGCTCCAAATGCCATTAAACTCATTCTGTCCCCGCTACATCTCATGGGTAGAGATGCTGGACCTCTGTGGCCAGCGCCACCCTTTTGGGGAACTCATTTCTCCCTTTTTCTGCAATTAAAAAAAGACATGCTCCCCAACAGACTTATCCATTAGAAATGTCGTTAATGGTTGAAAAATATACTGCTAATCGGAAACCCTTTCCTAAATTGCAACAATTGTAGAAATGCAAGAAATTCATGAATTGCAATTATTCATAGCAGACAGTAATGAACTCCAGTGCTTTCTGCAAAGAATCGCATTTCTGCTTTTCTCTGAAGGCGAGTGTGCTTCATTTAGATTAATTCAGGTTTATTGGCTTATTATTGTGTTTCCTCTGCAAGCCATTTACAGTGTGCTGTCAAAAATACAGCAGGAGACATTTTGGGCCATATTTTGAAATACCTACACTTTTCCGAACTAAAAGCCATAATTAATATCCATAAATCTAAGCAGGCAGCAGCATGTCTTCAGAAACTGAACCACCATGAAACTGGTGGGTAGGACAACCCAAAGCAACCATTAAAACCAGTTGTGATGCCTATTCAGACAGAAAGCTCACAAAATGATGCAGAAGTGGTAGCTAGAAAGCTCTTCTTCCAGACATGTGTAGAGCCCTGTAAGGTCCAGGAATGCCCAGCAGCTTTGAATATCATGAGTTGGACCTACACAGGTTAGCTGAAGACTGATGACAAGAGGTAGGCAGGAATTGGAAGGATGCCATTCTTCCTGCTTGCCTTTTTATAGAACTGGTTTGGGGACAAAACCTAGGAAATTCTCTAAATGGAGAAAACCAGGTGCTAGGCATTTACACAGGCTTGACAAAAGTGACCATAAAAGTAAGAACAATTCAGAATCATGAATAAGTAACAGGTTTCATGTGAATTTTAGAGATTGTTGTGGCCCTGTATTACACTTATTTATCATCGTGAAATGTCATTACACATAAGAAGTTTCACGTAGATAAAACCCAACCAACTAGGCTTATTTTGAAGGAGTTTTTGCTCACTTGCACGCAGACAGCTAGTGAGTCTGTGGTACTACGTGAAGCTTTTTGATGACAGGTGCCTAATCTTCTGCCAAATTGCCATATTTGACAACACTTGAACACATGAAAACTATTGTGAGTCCCTATAAAAAAAAAAAAGAGGCAGAGGTGCACAGATCGAGATGTCAGCAAGTGTCCAAACCTCTTGGGCGCAAGGAGAGGGCTCTGACCTTACGATGCAGCAAGTAATGATCTCAATTGCAGCCTCTGAAAGGTTTGACTTATCTGGTAGCATCTTCTGCATTTAAAAATTTAAACCAAAACCAGGACGTGGTGTTTTACAGGAATAGGACTAGGAAGAATTTGACCTGGTTCAGAAATCGCTTCACAAGATGTTAGGTCCTGGTCCAATTTCTAGTCTGGGAGGGGTTCATAATGATTCCGAGGGTGCCACTAAGACAACGACAGGCTGAGCTTTGTACAACCTAACGCAAAGACCTAGAAGAGCAGTGGTACATTCACAAAACCACAACACGCTGCCAGAGCAATTCTCCTTCAAAAACAAACCACTCCTTTTTCCACAGTTTCACATCTGAACCATTGGAGACTTCAGCGGCACCCCTGTCCCCAAATTACCCAGCTAAGTACAGGGTGACACTAGAGCTCACCAGGTCATCCTGTCCTCGCTGCTCCCGGGCAGATCCTGTGATTTTGTGTGTCTGTTGCTGTGACTACAGTCTGTCACTAACTCAGTGCTCCAGCAAACAGTGGCAGAAAGGCTGACCTCGGGGTAAACTGAACTCCCAAACAGTTATTCTGCTCCTAAGAGTTTCTTACAGCCTGTACTGAGTGCTGAAGTGCTGCAGCTGGAATGTCCTAAGTATCAAAATGCCAGAATCACAGAATTGTCACCACTGGAAAGGACCTCTGAGATCACCGAGTCCAACCATACCCAAAAACACAACACACCCCCTGCAATCTTGGGCACTAGAGCGTGCCTTCAAGTGCCACATCTACCACCCTCTCAGTGAAGTCATTCCTCCTAATATCTAATCTGAACCTCCCCTGCCCCAACTTCAGACCCTTTCCTCTGGTCCTGCCATTATTCCCTTGGGAGAAGAGGCCAACACCCACTTCTCTACACCCTCCTTTCAGGTAGTTGTAGAGGGCAAGGTTGTCTCCCCTCAGCCTCCTCTTCTCCAAACTAAACATGCCCAGTTCCCTCAGCCTTTCCCCATATGACTTGTTCTCTAGACCCCTCACCAGCTTCGTAGCTCTCCTCTGGAGATGCTCCAGGCCCTCAATGTCCATTTTGCACTGAGGAGCCCAGAAATGAACACAGTACTTGAGGTGAGGCCTCACCAGTGCACAGTACAGAGGCTCCATCACCTCCCTACACCTGCTGGCCATGTTATTCGTGATCCAGGCCAGGATGCTGTTGGCCTTGTTGGGCACACTGCTGGCTTGCGTTAAGTTGTCTGTCCACCAGCACCCCCAGGTCCTTTTCTAGTGGGCAGCTCTCCAGGGGTTTAGCTTCACGTTAAATCAGACATGTAACTACATTAAGTATACCTTTCATCCAAGGGGTTCTTTTGCTGTCCCAGTTCACAACCTGAAACTCCCAGTCTATGCAAATATTGACATGTAAAACAGAAAGGTTGAAAAGGCAGCAATCCCTAACGCTGGAGAGCTGCAAAGCAAACGGCTGCGCCAGAGTGCAGAGATACACGCTTCTCCATAGTTTGATTACACAATTTCATCAGTAGACTCGGGCAATTTTAGTTTATGACTAATTCAATAAGACATTCAATACTTATTGCCGGAAAAAAATGTTCACATGTTGTTGGAAGTCAATAGCTGAGGGTATAGGTGAATCACAGCCTCGCACTGAGAATTACTAACACCAAAAGACGTTCACTACCATGTAACCGCTAAAGCCATGGCGACACACGTTGTCATCAGCAGATGAAGTTTATGGTTCCTTGAAAACAAGCTGGAAGTATATTTTTGTTTTCTTTTCTTGTTTTCATCTGCTATTAGCTTTTTTTTTCCCCTTCACTCAGCCACATTATCACCATGGCTGTGATATGCCTCATCTGTCTGTCTGCTGGCATTTTAAGCGTATTTTGTTGAAGGTTTTTAGTACTGTTTTATAACCTTTACCTTTCCAGTTTTCTACCAGTACTTGTTTCTCTCTAAATCAGGCCAAATTCTACATGAACAGAAAATAAAATCTGGCCTTGACCTTAAAGAAAGCAATACACATGTACTCTCAGTGCTCAGATACAATGATAATTAAGAAACAACCAAAGAACACCTGATAAACAACAGCTTGAGAGACTTCAGAGAGACTTTTCAACTATTTGGATCTACAGATGACACCATTGCACAAAAAGACATAAACAAGCTTTTTGTAAGATTAAAACAAATAAAGCAGTGGAACTTGGTACCTTTCATTCTCGCGTAGCTGCTCACCTCCCTTCTTCCAGGAGCATTTGGCCTTAGGGGAAGCTTTGGGTTTGCATTCAAAATCAACTGTGCTGCCTATTTGAACCTGGATCAGTTTCTTCATCGGATTTTTGGAAAAATCTGGAGCAGAAGCTAAAACAGAAGGGATAGGAAGAGTGAAATAAAGCACCTTTATTTATATTAACAATACTACTTATCAGTTATTGCTATTTAGCACTCAGGTGACACTTCTCAGATTCTGAGCATAATTAAAAACCTGAATTAGTTAGGTCAAATGGGTCTTTTATCGGACAATTATGAATTTCTCCTCCTTATACAAATGTATAGGTTTTAGTCATGCAGAGCAGGTCACCTAACAAAGATCACACCAACTTTATCTGAGCTGAAGCTCATGGAATCGAACACATGCCCAACTTCACGCTTTGCTGAACGCGAAGATACACGACTGGTCTAAGCCCAGGGAGAGCCAGCAACACCAGCGGCCTTGTTAAAACTCAAGGAACGGGCTGGCTTCTGGTTCCGTGTGAGAATGCACATCAGATCAGATATGTCAGATGGCACAAAATAACAGCGCAGCTCATTCCAAATGGCTACAGTTTGCATTAACCAACAGTTAAGAAAAGGCACATGGCTTCTACCTCTACGAACAGTGACCTACTAAAAGGAATTCAGTATTTCTGGAAACCAATGCTGAGGGAGCAGTTTGCTGATTGCCTGCAATCTGAAGAAAGGAAATAACTCACGTCCCAAAACCACTCTGCTCTTACAGGCTTGGTTTTGATACTGGTCAATGTCGGAGGCAGAAATGGCCCACCTGGATGAGTGCATAAGGCAACCTCGTGCTCAGCGTTTGTCACTATTTTAGACTCAAGCACACGCCGTTGGAATGACAATCCCTTGTCCCCTCGATGGAGAAAGGCTGCACACTGGAGCAGACTATTGCTTTTAAATGACAGGGCTCCCCTGGGAGCTCCCGATGTGCTGAACCAGTGCTGCCTCCGGACCACAGAACCCATTTTCATCTTCAGCCCCTCATGCGAGCCCCCCGTCTCTGCTCTTCCCCTAATTAATAATTGAACTGGTTTCTGTTTTAAAGCAATGAAATGACCGGGCTGCAAATCCTCTGGAAGCAGATGAGTCAACTCCCTGGCACTGCAGATAAAGGTATCGGCGCGACAAAAATGTTTATTTCAGTGATAGCATCTGAGGGAGTTAAATTGGAGATCACGGCGAGGTGGAACATGAGGCAGGTGGAGGGGGGGCGTGGGGAGGGAGAAGGAGGTTTGTGTTTTAGTGCAAAAGGAAAATCTTACCTACAACCCTGAGCTCTGCACTGGAATAGATGACACCATGTTTATTTTCAGCTATGCACTGGTATCTGCCAGAATCTGTCAGATTTAGATTTGATATTGTAAGTGCACCATTTTCAATTTGGATCCTTCCCTGAATATTAAGAAAAACATCTTTATTGATGACATATTTCCTGTGAAAAATTTAAAATAAGTAAGAAATATAAATAAGACAGCATAAATACACAATAAATGGGGTAAACTTAACAGCATAATCATGGGAACAGTTCTAAAATAAGTGACACGACTGCATCAGGGTATGGCAACCGTGATCAACTACAGAGACTTGGCAACACAGCGTACAAAATCGATTCTTCAAACTTGCTGAGTTCCACGGAGGTTTTGCAATCTCAAATACCCCCGTATTTCCTCAGAAATATGGACAAAATCCTCTTAGGCTCCTCACGGCAGACCAGAGTATCCAAACTATACAGATGGCACTGGCATTTTGTACTATTTAGAGATTTCACACATGCCATTTGCTAATGAGCTCTCTGCAATATCATGCAGAAAAAATTAAGAGTCATTAAACAGAAGATACACATTTAAGTGCCTTAGAGACGACAAAGCTACTGAAGTATAGGGATCTTCTCACCTTGCTTATTCTTGGAAAGCTATAACGAGTTACAATAAGAAGTGGTTAATTTGAAGGATGGAGTGGCAGGAACTGGTGAGAAAACAAACCAGTGAGAAAGACAAAACCAAAGGAGCTTCTCCTCTTGGGAAAACCAGAGAAACAATAACGAACAAAAACAACCTATATGCTCAAAAACACTTTCTGATTTTTTTTTTATTTTTTTAATTGGGATGTGGCTCACCAGGCCTAAGGCAATGGTATTCACTCTTGGCCTCTTCTTAAAGGCATGTACCTCCAGCTGGCCCCACTTCAGGGTGACTCTAGCTACCTACGTGTGGCCAGGGTGGCTCAGCTTAGCTCCTTCCTTGATAGGTCCCCTCCTGGTTTATTGCAGGGTGCTCAGGCAGTTAGACAAGGGACAAAAGCAGTCCCAGAGAGGAACAGGCTTGAATCTCCATGTCTTGTTCATCTCCCTAGCATCCTAAGCTGCTCTTCTTACAGATGTTTGGTTTATGGAGAAGGGGAGCTAAGCAGAACAACTCCAGCAAGATATTTTTGTGGAGGAGACCCAGCATGAAGAAGGATTATTGCAGTAAAACGAGCTGAAGACAACTCATCATGATACGCAGAGAACTCTTCTGATGTCTCCTCAGTACCGGCCTTCAAAAAGTTAATCCTATAGTTTAGAGCCCTTAAATATTTCCAGGTGGGACACCAATACACGTAAGTGGAGAAACTGGAGGACTGAATGAGAGTAGTTATTTTTGTACTTACTGAGGTAAAAAAGCCTATTACCTTAGTTACATTCTGTGATATGGCTACAATGCTCTTAAACCACCGAGATGAGATTTTTGTACTCCCTCACTTAACCTGTCCACAAAACACTGCCGTTCCTTTTAGTGAGTGAGTAACTATAGCACTCTGAATGGTAAGAAAGGTTTTTCAGTGCTTAAGATCATTTTTCATAGCCATCCACTGAATTCACTTCAGCAGTCACACTTCCTTCTTCTACAGTGAGTGCCAACATAAACCCAATGCATTGGCCAAGGGCAAAATAGCTTCCTGCAGTGGGATAGTGCCCATAGTTTATATTCCTGATTACCTAAGAATTAAAATCAATATATGTATCAGATGCTTTTTCATGTTTCTGATCTGGGAGACCATGTATTTCATCTTCTAAGTACAAAGTGTTTTCCTTGTCACCAAATGCATTACTTTCCATTAATTTACTTATAACAAACAGTATTAAAGCAAATAACTACATTACATTACTGTTTATATCTCCTTCTTTGCATCAAGTAATGGTGACCTATGAATTTTTAGTATTTTTGTCTTTTTTCATCAAAAAGCTTAAATATGTTTTCTTGTAACCTTCAGTTTTACAAAATCATTTAAGTTCTCTATCCCTCATTTATGGTTCTTAAAGTATAACTTTAATTAAATTTCCTTTTTCAGCCTTTTCTTACAGATTTTCTGTGGTTCTATCATTGCTTTTATATCTCCTTTTACCTGGGATATTTCTGTACAACATAATTTGTCTTTGTGTTTCTGCTATTGCAGCTTTTGAAGTTTCCATCTGGATGCTCTTGACAAACATACAAAAACAAGTATCAAATATTTCTCTTGACTAATCACACAGACTTTTGCGAATTCTCAAACTTACATGAAGTATAATTTTACACAGTATTGTGTTTTCAAAACGGAATGTTACCTCTATTGGCAGCTGCTCTCCATTCTTCAGCCACCTATATGATGGTTTGGGCTTCCCACTTGCTCTGCAATCCCAGTATAAGGTGTCCTCTACAGCAACTTCGATATCCTTTATGGTCTGGACCCAGTGAGGTTTTGCTGTGGATGAAATACAGATCAACAACAAAGACCCTAACGAGTTATTGCTCCCCCTGACAATCAAATGGTTAATTTCCATGGCACTCATCAGTTTTCTGCACGGACTGGTTTGTACCACAGGAGATTCTCCTTGGTTCTGCTTCAAGTCACCTAATGAAAGAAATTACTCACTCTTCCTTTTATATATTTTTATTACAAGCAGTAAACCCAAAGAAAATTGAGCTTACAGGTCACTAAAGCTGAACTAGTGAAAACAATATTAAAATCACTGATAATTAAACAACACAACTTTGAAATTGAGGTAAATATAAGATAAAGAACTTAGTGGTGATACTGGAATTAAAAAATTGATGTAGTTCAATCAAATTAATACTGAAGAGAACCCTTCAAGTCCTGAAAAACCAGTCATGCTGCATCAGCCTTTGTTCTAAATACCATTTGCATTGTTTTCTAATGCTGTTCTTACACGCATGAATACATGGATGCATGTAGATGAGACTGGTTTTGAAAGCATTAATATTAGCACAGCATTTGGGTGATGCAAACCAGAATAAGGCCTTAAGAAAGTCCATAAAAATCACTCATTTTATTTTTTTTAATTGATGTATTAATACCATATGTTCTTCACAGTTACCTAAAATACAATTCAAACTGTAAAGATAAGAGTTTAAAATACCTGTTGCAGTTTTCACAGAGTGGAACAAAAAAGCTCACTTGCTGAATAAACATCATTGCATGAAAACCAACAGTATATTCCTTTAGTGCTATTTCACACGAGCACAACACTGTTTTATAGCTAATTTGTGTGAACTTTCTTTGACTGTGTTCCATTTAATAGAAAGTTTATAATCTCAATATATACTATTTTTCCAAGAAAAGATAAATTCTGGACATTGCATATGGAGAAAACAGATGAAAAACAGGGTGAAACTTTGTTGCAAATACATAGTGAAGGGCAAAAGAATCTTCCGGAATGAATTTGATTACCTTAAAGATTTTCCTAAATTGACAATTTAGGAAACTCTCATGGCACACTCTTATCAAAACAACTAGGAAAACAAAGGTCCTTGGTGATCCAATAAAATATTACTGTTTAATAGGTGAGTTTTGGAAGCACAGAAGGCCAGATTAATTCCTGCTGAGTTTCCTGCTACTGTGGAGTTACACTGGCAATTAATTCAGAGCAGGGAAATTAATGACTCGCCTATGGCCACGAGGGAAGTCTGCAGCCGGGCTGAGAGCAGAACCTGTTCCATTGCCATAGGCACCAGATCAGGAGACCAATGTCCGGATGAGGGTTGGTATTAATTTCATTAAAAGAGATTCATTCTTTTCTAGCATAGGAATTTTCTCTCCATTATTATGTATTCTGCAATGCAGCGATAAGATCTCAACATGATCGGGTACAGCGCCATCCTTTTATAACAAGGATTAAAACTATTTATGATTTATGCATACATACTCAGGATTAACTTCTTATGGAAGAACTTACTACAATTTATTCATTGAGATATTAACTTAGGAGGTTTTGGAATTCAAACAGTATTTGCTGATAGCAAAGCCTTCTATTACTTCTTTTGTTTTGCACAGCCCTTACATCTGATGAGAATTAATGCCCTTCACCAAGTTGGGGGTGATACCTCTTTTTTTACACTCTTTTTATCAAGGTCAGCTCTAGAAGAAAGGACAATGTGGTCTTTGTGTCAGGCAAACGAACTCTGTTACTGATATTAATTCTGGTTAAATCTAGAAATTCCGTTAATGTTACAACACCAGAGTTCAAGAGTCATAGGTTTATCTCACACTGTCATTTGCTGTATTTGCCCCATGTGTCAGGGGGATGAAAGCTCAGGACTCCACATAGGTGCATTTCCTGCACTTCACATACCTAAAAATTTATGCAACAAGCAATAGTGCTTGAATTATTTATGGATCCATACATGTGCAACATTTCACATCTGCCGCCCATCTCCACTCGAAAGTAGGTTAAACACGGTCTATTTTCAAGTTCAAGATCTTGGATTCAATTCCATTAATAAGAAAAACACTGTCTACATCACAAATCTTCATTTTAGGGCTTTTCATGTAAGACAGTCTCCATACAAGGGTTTCCCAACTCTCCACAGTGTCTATGATAAACTGGGTCTTTTTGGAAAGCATGGGAGCAGCAACCACCCAAAACAAAAATAAACAGAACTGATCTTCCTAAGCCACAAATTTATGGTGATTGTTCATTCAGAAGAATGTGTGATTTTATTGAAGAAACCTCTTTTTCTCTTCAAATTGCTGATGAAGGAATTGAGCAGAAAGAAAAATACCCTTTTCAATTGGTCACATCTCAAAGGTCTTTAAAGAAGGCTGTAAAAGTATTAGTAACTTTTTGGAAAAGAGCAATTGAACTAACCAGTTTAAAAGATAAATGGATAATTTGAGCTGGGAATATTCCACTGAACACTCTGAATCTTGGCCAAGATGGTAGATCTACCAGGGAGGACAGAAGGTAGATCTACAGTATCGGTAGGTCTACACACCCTCTCAAAACAAAGTGTGACTTTCAAGCCCAACGCTGCCTTTTTCATCGAGCTCTGTCTGATCCTACAGAAATGATTTTGAATATACAGCTTTATTGCTTGAAGTCTTGTCACTGTTTGGCAAGTGTCACCCGCTGAGAACGTCTGGTTCCACCACCATTATCACCTCTGTGCTAACAAAGCCTTGTTCTCCCATAGAGCTACTGCATTGGCTTGGTGTATAACCTGCATCTTCCTGAGGGGAGACAACTCCTTCTTCCTGAAGCAAGGAACAGCCAAGAAGTATTTTCATTGAGATGAACAAAAGCCAACGTGCTGTAAGTTAAGAGATTGGAAGTTAATTTCAATGGCGTTTGCAGTGCAGGGTTTGCGACTGTGACAGGAATCCGTATTGCACGGTAATATTAAGAATTCTTAGGATCTTGCTGTGCAATCTTCATGAAAGATTCATATTTAGTTCCCTCAGGATGAAGTACTTGTAAGTAGCTGATTTTCTAAAGAAGGTGAGCTGTCAGCCTCATGGTCAGTCACTTGGAAAGGCACCAGCCTGTATTTTGCTTCACTTGCTTTTGCCTAAAATATTCCTTGCAATACTCATGGTCCCACAGGCAAGAAGTGATATCAGTCTGTAACTCTCTAAAATTTATCCCAGCGAGAAGACTTGGTCTTTTTTTTTTTTTTTCGGTGGCTATGATCACTCTTTTCTTCCAGCTAATTAAGCCAGGCAGGTCTTCCTGAAGAAATCAACTGTTGCTTCATTGCATTCTAGGGCAACCCCGTAGGCCATAAGGAAAGGAAAAACCATTTTATTAGACTTTTAAGAAACCCTTTGCGATGACTGTTCTGGGGGTTGACATGACTGAAGATCAGCTTCAATGAGTGACTGTGATGAAGCTCTTCGAAGCAACGGCTGAAAATGTTGACACGTTTCAAAAGCTGTGCTGAGATCTAATTTGTGTAAATTAGTTTGTGGAGTACCATGCATGGTGCATGTCAACACCTACTTTTATAAAGGATTTCTTCCAGACTGGGAGACTCCCATGGAAATGTCCTTTTAATTCTGTAAGGCATTGGAATAGCATGAAGGAAAGGCAGAATTTCAGGTTCATGACGTTACTCTCGGCACTGTGCTCTCCCAGGGAGTACTGAGGTCTGCCATGCTTCTGCTCAGAGAAGAAGACTATGGGAAGCTCTTCCAGAACAGTCCCTAATTGGGGCTCACACACAAGATGCAGTCTGCTTATACACATATCTTTACTTTGAAATTTACAGTATGAAAGCTGGGCTGGAAATCTTTTTTGAAAATACCTTTGGATAGCTCAGCAGCCAGGCAATAAATCAGAGTCAAAAGGAACTTTCCCTAGTTCAAGAGAAAGCAGCTATGAAGCATAGTTGGGAAAAAAATACTAACTAGAAAATATAACCTTCATTTTTCTAAGTAGTGTATCTGAAAGTCAGGCTGTGACACTCACACTAATGCCTGCAGCAGTGATGAACCTTATTTTATCTTATAACTCCAAGTGACTTTAAGCTTGAATAACTTTTTCCTGATAAAACAACCGGGTCCAGAGAAACATCATCTAACACATCCCTGAAGATGTCCATTATTTGACTTCCATTTAAAAATAAAAATGCTCTCAAGCAACAGGCAATTGCTACATCACCAGGGAAAGTTTCAGCATGTAAAAAAGACAAACAATTTGTCTCTGTGAGCAAGGCAATGAAACTATTAGACAGCATCCACAATTAGACTCTAGGTTGATCAAATTCCTCAGCTTCTTGAAACCATTTTTAGTTCTGCAGTTAATGTTTTGAAGAGATCTCCATGAACAAGATAGAATAAGACTACTGGACAAGAGATTTAAACAGTGAGGCTCCCACATACATGAATAATTTAGTTTCAGTTGTGGCATAATAGTACCAAAACATACAAGTATTTTTTGATATAGGAAAAATTGATGCGTAGTCAATGTTTTACTGGGGAGTTCACCTTTGGTATCACACACCACCACTGCAGAGCTGAAGAACAGCAGAATTTTTTCTCCCTGTTAAACATTTTACCTTGATACTGTCAAACATGAGTTCCGTTAAATCAGCATGTGCTAATTAAGAATATCTTTTCTTCAATTATACTTCAAATTAATTGCTTTACGTATCTCTACCACGCTACATGTTTAATTGCACCTTAAAATACAAAAATGTAATTGTTTCACCTCTTCTCATTTTTCCATTATGTCTTTATGGAAAGGGTTACCAGTGATGACAAATGAATATACTAATAGAGTGAAAGCGAATTATTTATATATTCAAAGTTAGATAATCTTGTCCTATTTTTAGCACATTCTGAACTCCCCTGAGGAGAAAACTGGCATTAATCAAATGTTGGAACTGTATAAATGACAACAAACTGAACATTTGATGATGGGCTTTTCTTGATAAAATCCTTCATGAAAAAAGAGGAAGATTAATACCCTGTGAGTAACGTTATAAAAGAATCCAGAATATCTGGTTTAGAGTATCTATTTTAATTATGCACTTCAACCTTGAGCTGAGAGTTTTATTTAAAACTCATAATAAATAAATAAATTTAAAAAAAACCCCATACCCATTTTATTTTTCATGAAGAGAGTTACAGAGATCTGCACAGAATTACTAAACCAAACATATTTACATGAATTCTTGGACTACAGACATGATTAAAATTGAGCTGGTGTTCAAGCACTTTCTGGTTTCAAGACTGTAATTCATTACTGGAAGAAGGGGCAGGATAGTACAAAAAATACATGTGGGTTTTGGTTTTTTTTAATCAAACAATGCATGCACTAAAACCCTCAGTTTTCAGATTTCAAATTTTACAGTTCCAGCTCATAAAACAAATAAGGAGAATGAGAGTGTTTTGCTTCATAGCAGAGCAATGAGATGTTTCAAGCTTTTGTTTAGGAGTAGCTTTATGTTTCATTTACAAAGAATCTTTAAAAACTGCAAAGAAAGGAAAACCTATTTTTCAGTCACATGGAAAAATTTCTTTCCCCCTAGAGATTTATTTTTCACATTACTTCAACTTTGAAAACACTAACCCCAGTTCTTCTCGTACTCTTTTTTGGGTAACCCAGAAACCTGCTTTGTTCTGCTGAGGAAAATAAATGTTGTAACTGATGAAATAAAAAGGCATTTTGTCTGCTTGTAATGCTTATAGTTTTCTATATATGAGTAGCAGACACATCTTAGACTTCTACCAAGAAATTGTTTTAACAGCAGCCAACATCCACTAACATTACCACACAGATTTGTGTCATCTTTGCCTGCACTGGTACTTTCTGGCAGACGGATATTTTTCACTCTAAGTCTTTGGTATATTGCACTGGTTTCCCCCAAATCCTCATCTGCTTTTAGAACAACTTCCTTAAATATTGATCTTTTATTGGAAGACTGAGCAGCATATGGTTGGATCCTTTACCAGACAGATTCCTGAGCTTTGATATCAGGCGCAGTGGCAAACAATCAGGAGATATTATCTTCAATTATAGAACATTACATAAAATCTACAAACAGAATTAAAATCCTCCAAATTCTCAAAAAGTGTTAAAATAATCCTACCCTGAATGCAGACTTGTTGGCATTCTGTCTGCAACAACAAAGCAAGTAACAAAATAAGAAAGATTACTTAAATCTACTTAATTCTGCGGAATGGGTTTCATTAAGCAGAACAAATGAAATGAAACAGTTGGAGTGCCATTAATGCCATTACAGGTCTCATTATTCTTTTTAGGCTAAACATCCATATTAGGGATGAATCTAATATGGGCGGACATTTATATTGGAATATGAACCCTATCTGAGGGTTCAAATCCCCTTCTGGATTTGTAATGAAAATGTTCATGCTGATTCACTTGTCACAAAACTGCACAACTCGCTCGCTTTTATTGATTAGCAACATCCTTTATTTCAGCTCTGTCTTCTTTAATGAGCAAAACAAAACTTGGGAAGCAGGTCAGATATCTCAAGATTGCCACTATCGCAATTACATTACAAGGACTAATGAACAAATGCACTCTATTTCGTATGTAGCTTACACTGATGTGTCTTAAAACTGCCCTGATTTATAACTGAAGTGGGAATACTGAACCAAAGCGATGTACAAACCACAACTTGTTTCAAACTATGAAGTAGCTAGTACTAGTTCTCAGCCTGGAGAAGAGAAGGCTCTGGGGAGACCTTGGAGCAGCCTTCCAGTATCTGAAGGGAGCTCCAGGAGAGCTGGGGAGGGACTCTTTGCCAGGAAGTCTAGTGACAGGACGAGGGGTAATGGTTTTAAATTGGAAGAGGGGAGATTTAGATTAGATATTAGGAAGAAGTTCTTTACTGTGAGGGTGGTGAGGCACTGGAACAGGTTGCCCAGGGAAGTTGTTGATGCCCCATCCCTGGAAGTGTTCAAGGCCAGGCTGGATGGGGCTTTGAGCAACCTGCTCTGGTGGGAGGTGTCCCTGCCCATGGCAGGGGGGTTGGAACTTGATGATCTTTAAGGTCCCTTCCAACTCTAACCATTCTATGATTCTATGAATAAAAGTCGCTTTATAAAAATGAAATGTGTAGTGCTGAGTTTGGAGTGACAGGTGGCACTGGCTGATGAAGCTTCTTAGATATCGTGCTCCATGCTTTTCATACGGTTTCTCAAAAAGCTGTAATTACAACTAGCCTATAGAAAATTCAGACAGCTCCAAATCTCTGCTCCAACCTAACCTCGAATATTTCCAGTGATGGGGCACTGATTCAGTGTGACTATTAATTTGGAAGTCGGTGAGGGGAAGAAGTCTTTTCCTTCCTCCTTCTAAAATCCATTGTGCCTTAAATTAAAATCTTCATTGACTAAAATACACGCTGCAGCACTCGGTGTGTTCCAGTAACCAGCAGCTTCCCACAAAGAAGCAGTGAACGGGAAGAGCATTGGCTCCAAGCTGCAGCACAGCAACATTCCATGCTTTTATATACAACTTTTAAAAAAATAGCTTCACTTAAATATTCCTACATGAGGAATAGCATTGCAAAGCACAGTCTGAAACGCTCTTTAAATTGCCATTTACCTAAAGAAAATTCTATTTGCTGAGATCTGGCTTTAACAAAAATTGTCAATTACCACTTTGTTGCAAATCACTCCAGCTTTGAAACCCCACCAATGTGCTCTGCCGGTATTCATTTCACTCTACAGCTTTAAATGCACAAGAGACTCTCTCTGTTTCCAGCTATTAAATTTTGTATTATTTCATTTCCTAAGCTGGATTATATTCTCTCATTTATTTACACATTTTAAAACAAAATTGGCCATTTTGAAAGCAAAGGATTGACAATATCCATCAGTAATCTTCTCCTAAAGCAAGATAAAATTTGCATTTCCTGTAAATGTGAGGCCTAAACGATCCCCCAAATAAATTCAATTGACCGAAAATCTAAGGTTTCGCCAATGGGCCAGTAAGAAGTGTTAAAAATAAAAGGCCTTCCATGATAGAAGAATAAGTACAAGCACTTTCTACACTACTTTTAGCAACCCTTTTGAGCTTGGGCATTTACTAGGAGTGTTACACAAAACCCTGGTGCAGAAGTTCACATTCTCCACGAGTAATTAAGATGCCACGGAATTTTAAGCACAAATGCTTCTGGTATTGCAGAAGCTGTAGACCCAAAAGTATTTGAGAGTATTTTATACTGCACGTGCAAAGGCAGGAGAGAAGAAGAAAAGAAGTCTCCTACCATAGTAAGTGAGACGTCCTCTTGCAATGTTTTTTCCTCTTGAGTTTTCAGTAATACATTCGTACAGCCCCGCATCCTCTTGCTGGAAATTAGGTATTTCAATCATGCCATTGGATTTCCTCAGCTTTATTTTACTTGGAAAAGGCAGACCATCAGTTCTTCTCCAGTTAATCTGAGGCACGGGGCTGAAAAGAAAATGATGGGATTTTAAACAGCTTTGCTTAAAGTACTTGATTGTCAAAATTAGATACTTCAACTAATAAACAATAAAACGCAGAAGTGACTAAAAGCTCATGTTAAAAGTGGTATTTGTCCCATAGATGACAGATGGTCAGACACTATGGCAACTGATTTGCATGTACCGTTCCGTTTCATATGCTATTATTTGTGGCACCAAAGTTTTCATTAATAGCTGTGCCAACGTCCAATGACTGTAAAATTTCTTGTAAATCAGCACTGGCCTCCCCTGAAGACAGGGGGAGATTTACCAGTGACTGCCACGGATGGAGAATCAAGACAAGTCTTGTGAAATTCTCATCCTAGAACAGCCATTCATTCTCCCATTTTAAAACTTTCCCTCACCTACCCAGGGACCCAGAGCAATAACGTGCAATTAGGTTATCAATCTCCTACTTAGAAGTATCAACACCTGACAAAGCTGCCTGCAAATTGACTGCAAAGTGGTAAGTAAATACATTTACAGAAACATAAATGCTTTCTCAGATCATTTCTGCAAGAGAAAAGGTATAAATTGTGTGTGAAATATCATTCAGAAGAGGGATGTATTTTAATCTTTATTTTGGCTATAACGCAAGAAAAACGTTATGAAAACATCAAGTACATTTAACAGTAAAATTTAGAGAAAATTCTCACTGACTTCAACAACGTTTCCTTCTACACAGAGAAAGCAGAGCAAGGTCAAAGGAAATATGCAAAACTGCACTGATCTTATTCAAGATAATTTGAAATGAAATGTAAATTACTGTGTTGCCAACATATACATTTTAATCCTAAACAAAATCAAAACTTACTCCAAGACTCTTTGCCCTCTTATTCCGAGGCAGTAATTGCAATGACCAAAATAGGGTCTTTAGAAAACACTACCAAAACCTCTGCCAGAACTCCCCATCTGTTGTGCAGATGAACCCCTGATGAGTTTCAACTTACAGCATGGGTGAAGTCGAAAACTTACTTTCCTAGTGCAAAGCACTCTAGCTTCACAGTGGAGCCTTTAGCTGCAGGAAGAGTCTCAGGAAACTGAACTTCTATTTTCGGTTCATATTCTCCCATCACACCTACATGAGACAATTGAAAAAGGCAATTTTTAACTTTTAAAGCCTTTTTTTTTTT